>OY757015.1:78242804-78334484 GCA_963580285.1 Lucinisca nassula | reverse complement strand
CTGAGGTTTATCGTCCCCGTCAACACAGCATAGGTCATGTTGGAGACGTTGCTTCCAATTTTGTGGGACTTTTACCCGACACTGAGATGAACTGTCATCTCAAGAACTGTCGCCCAATGAAACCAAAATTGTTTATAAACATGGACGGACCGACTCGCAGCGCTTTGCCTGGGCAGGCTAAGATCCTCTAAGCGGTTACCAGTACCCAGTACTCGTGTGCGGTCGGTTTCAGCTCTGCGTGGAAGCATCATGCAGCCCATCTATTTCTTCAAATAAAAATCAAAAATGAGTTCCTTTAAGAGCAATGAAAACATTCATAAGAAAGAAGATGGGCCGTACTACGTAGTTTCGGCTAATAAAGCCTCATCAGTGACCCTGTAATGATTCGGCAAAAAAGCCAGAGGAAACGTACTGTAATTTTGCGATTTTCGAATAGGCAGTCGATTCAAAGACTGATATAAATCCAAACGGGGTCCAAATAATTAAAAACCTGTCTAGTATGAGTCTAAACAAAAGAATTATTTCTTATTTCTCATAATATTCACGATGATCTCAAAGGACCAAAAGTAAAATATAAACTGCACTATGGTTGATGTACGGGGAGACGTTTTACCGCCGCCACACGGCACAACACCAGCTGCAGTGAAGGCAAATAAAAATCAAAAATGAGTTCCTTTAAGAGCAATGAAAACATTCATAAGAAAGAAGATGGGCCATACTACGTAGTTTCGGCTAATAAAGCCTCATCAGTGACCCTGTAATGATTCGGCAAAAAAGCCAGAGGAAACGTACTGTAATTTTGCGATTTTCGAATAGGCAGTCGATTCAAAGACTGATATAAATCCAAACGGGGTCCAAATAATTAAAAACCTGTCTAGTATGAGTCTAAACAAAAGAATTATTTCTTATTTCTCATAATATTCACGATGATCTCAAAGGACCAAAAGTAAAATATAAACTGCACTATGGTTGATGTACGGGGAGACGTTTTACCGCCGCCACACGGCACAACACCAGCTGCATGCCTCAAGCCTCATGCAGCCCATCTATTTCTTCAAGCCCCAATGAGTAGTATAGGGTTTGGGCGTGTTTAGCTCACCCCCTTTAAAAAAAATTTTTTAGCTTCTCCAGACGACCCCCTAATTTTTTTTTTTAGCTTCTTCCAGACCACCCCTAAAAATTTTTTTTTAGCTCCTCCCCCAAAAAACACCTTCTAGAGTGACCTCGGAAAAAATAAAAATCCGACAGAAAACAATTTGGGGTCAGGGAATGAGAGAAAAAAAAAATACGCTTCTCTCACAACCCATTTTGTAAATTTTACCGTGTCTTGATCTGATAAGTTACGAAACCCGATATTATAGTTATTGTTTGTCCTTGTGGTTTTAAAAGCATGAGTCATTTTGCGGTTTTCTTTACCTTGCATATTTGCGACAATAGGTGCAAATTAACAGTGGTGAGAAGACGTTAAAAAGGGGGAAATAGTGGATTTTTGCTAGTTGCATTTGAATTGATATTCATAGCAGACTTGTTCAATGTGACTTTTTTACTGACGTTTACCTCGCCGCTTCTTATGAGTACCCACATACGTTGTAACGATATTACGCTGTAATACTATTATGCTTCCTTTCTATTAAGGGTTTACCATAGTACTATTACGCTGTAATACTAGTACGTTGTAACACTATTACGCTGTAATACAATTACATTGTGTTACTATTACGCTGTAATACTATTACGTTGTAACACTATTACGCTGTAATACTTTTATACTGCCTTTCTTTTAAGGGTTTACCATAGTACTATTACGCTGTAATACTATTACGTTGTAACACTATTACGTTGTAATACTATTATGCTGCCTTTCTATTAAGGATTTACCATAGTACTATTACGCTGTAATACTATTACGCTGTAACACTATTACGCTGTAATACTATTATGCTCCACAGTACTATTACGCTGTAATACTATCATATTGTAAACACAACTTCGAGTGGACTTGCAAATAAATTGACATAAGAATTAGAATGGAAATAAAATGAAGAAATCTGCATATTTGTATTGATTTAGTTTACGCTCCTATAAATAGGTGGTGGGTCATTAATTATTGTAACTTTATTAAATAACATCAAGCATCTCCTATTTTTTTTTTTTACCTCGGCTAAAGCCTGGGCCTTGCCTTCTTCAATAAGTTTTTTTTTCTTTCCGTTTCACTTAATCCTGTTTGTTTTGAATGTATGCAATCTTTCAGTTTATTATATTTATCTAATTCATCTAAAATCAACTTAAATTCATTTTCAGATATCTGCCCATCTGTCAAAGCCTTAGAAATCAAATCTTTTATACTATTCAACTTACTATCAGCAATAGTTTTAATCTCATAATGTTTTTTTGTTTTTGCATGTAATTTACGTCTCACTAACTTAACACAAACACCCAGAGACCCACACACAACAGCAGCAATTTCCAACGGTAACATAATTGGAACAGCTAAACCAACACCGGCCATAATAACACTTGAAGAAATTAACGCAGTATCAACACAACCAGTAATATTAATTCCACGTTTATACTTTTTGTATAATGCCTTTCTTACATCCCTCTCTTTTATTAATTGTTTTTCTTTTTCTGATATCTTCTGTAATCTATAATTTTGTCCGTCTTCTTTAGGTAAATCTGGATATAAATTCGGCGCTGTGGGTTGCTTCATTTTTATAGTTATTTTTTGAATTCAATTAATAACGAGACAACAGTATTAGTCGCAGTTTTATTATTATGCCCACTCACAAAGGTAATAACACTTCCAGCTTTAACTAAACAAGGGGTGGTAAAATTATAATGTGTGCCTATTGTTCCACTATTTAAAACGAATCCGCTGCACCCTTCCAAATGTTCCCCATTCACCAACACGCCAACTATCACCCCATCAAGCGACGATACACTCGATAGGCCAATACTTTTAATATAACCATCCTTCATCATAACATAACCAGCAGTTCGCTCTTCGCCTCCATCCCCAAATGAAAATATTTTACCCACAGTTAGTGGGCCTTTTGATTCGGCAGTTATTGTAATGTATTCACTTGTACGAATGTTTTGTAAACTATTATCTAAATTATTACTTTGATCTGTTATTTTTTTATGTAAATCTCCGACACGTGAAGTTAAATCAATATTATTATTTATTATATTTCTATTTAAATTATCTGTTATTTTTGTAAATAAATTATTATTATCTGTTATTTTTCTATGCAAATCATCAACACGTAAAGCCAGATTATTCCCATACTTTTTAGTGCCAAATATACTCATTTTTTATATTTATTTTTTGAATTCAATTAATAACGAGACAACAGTATTAACTGTAGTTTTATTAGTCTCTAGACTAAAAAAATTAATAACACTTCCAGCTTTAACTAAACAAGGGGTGACAAAATTAAAATGTGTACTTTTTGTTTCACTATCTAAAGCGAGGCCACTGCACCCTTCCAAAACTTTCCCATTCACCAACACGCCAACTTTCACCTTACCAAGCGACGATACACTCGACAGGCTAATACTTTTAATATAACCATCCTTCATCATAACATAACCAACCGCTCCCTCTCTACCTCCATTTCCAAATGAAAATATTTTTAAATTCAATTAATAATGAGGCAACAATATTAACCGCAGTATAATTATTCAGTACACTCAAAAAATTAATAACACTTCCTGCCTTAACTAAAAATGGTTTATCAAAATCGCGATGTACACTTTGTGTGTCTTCCAAATAAACTATACACCCACTCAAAACTTCACCATCCACCATCACAGTAACCCGCACTTCATCTTTTGACTTTTCACACGACAGGCCCATACTTATAATATAACCATCTTTCATCATAACATAACCAACCGCTCCCTCTCTACCTCCATTTCCAAATGAAAACATCTTATCTCTAGATAAAGAGCCTTTTGATTCAGCATATAATGTAATGTATTCATTTGTATGAACGTTTTGTAAAATATTATCTAAATTTGATATTCTTCTATCAACACGTAAAATATTATTATTCTTAACACCAAATATACTCATTTTTAATCATAAAATTTCAAACACACAACAAATTGGTAAACCATTGTTGTTTATTTTCTGGCCATTCTCATCACAAACGCTTATACTTAATTCTGAAATATCACCATGTGCCAATTGTTTATATTCCGGATTACTAAAACGTGTATGAACAATATCACCAAACGATTTATTCTCAACAGAAACAACCCCAAGAATATTACTAGGAGCGCCATCAAAGAAATTGCAAGCACTATTTATCTGCTCAAGATGAACATATAGTTGTTTATAAGGTGCACAATTTAACGGTATTTCTCCCTCATATGTTTGATTTGCGTTAAATCGTCTTTTATTTCCGAGGCCCAACATCTCTTTTAGTCCTTTGCTTATTTTTAAATCAACGGTCGATGTCAAAAACACTATGCCATTTGTTTCATTTACAGATAATACAATATTATTACTTTGAAATATATCTGCTATTTGTTGGAAACTGTAAAATCCTGAAGCTAAACGTATTGCTTTATCTGTTCCTTTTTGGATAGATTCATCAATTAAATTATACCAACCTATGGTATAAGTAAAACTCTTCAATCCAATTCTCTTATTTCCGCATTTATTATCTATATATTGTTGTAAATATATTGTTTTATTAATATCGGAAATTGTATGATACATTTTTTACACATAAAAAATGATACCAAAAGAATTCAAGTACAATCCCAATGCAACATATAACCGCAATACTAAATATACCAAAAAGAATATTGAACTTGTAAAACAAACAATTTATGTTAACAAAGATGATCATTTTCCAGTAACGTTTCTCAACTTATTTCAAAAATATCAAAATCCAACATTACACACCAATGAACCGTGGAATACATGGCTTCATTCATCATTTGACTGGTGGCAATGTCAATTAAATTTTGCCGTTTGGTGTGCCACTGCAGGATGTGGAGTAAGTTATCAAGACCATTTACAAAACACTTCAGGATTAACTAAAACAGTATATACATTTCATGTTTATTATTGTATTGCTCGTATTTTGAAAGAACTTAAAACACCTTTACCGACAGATGCATCATTCTCTTATTACAAAAACCCATACGACAAAGCAACATACCAAAAGTTATGCAATGAATTCGATGTTTCACCTAGCACGGATTGGAGGCAAAAACTGGAAAGTAGTTCTAAATGTAGTGGTCTCGGGAGTTACACACAATATTTTAAACCAGATGGAAAATACAGACAAGATCATCGAAGTGATGGGCCATTCTTTAGTGTAAATGATAAAATAGAACATACAGTAGATATAAGTGAGGCATGGACAATGTTTATATTAGACAAATCAGAAGGCTTCACAAAACCAGGTGTTGAACGAATTAACGAAAGCATTAGAACGCTTGTATGGGCACTATTAGGAGCACAATCCCAAACACGTGTAGAAATACTAAAAATAGGCACAGGATTTGATGCTCAAAAACAATTCTTAGCAAATGTTCAAGATGCAACATTCCAATCGATTTGCCAACTCAAATATCAAAATGTATTGAAATACGCAAGAAGTAAAGTTGATTACACATATGGACTTGGTCTCTATATGTCTCCCAGTGATATGATATTACAAATTGGCACTATCGCTGGATATAATAATACAAGAGGGCCATGATGACCCTATATCGCTCACCTGTGTACCAGATAATCATTAGTGATATTTAGAAAAAAAGAACTGTACAGAAAGGCAAGACATGTTTGTTTACCTGATAGATATAAATGTCTTCATAGATCCAGGGTGGTCAATATACTTGTACATCAGTTGAACCAGTTGAACTCTTCAGGATGAAATCTTGAAGGGCAAGATGTAGAGTATACACAAGACTTCTTGAATCCATGCAGTTAGTCTTTGTTCATGATGTAGTCATAATTTGACAAAGAAATCAATATCTGTAGCTATGATTTCCTTTCGACACAGTGGTTTTCAACAGTATTGCATGGGATGACAAAATTTACATAAGAAACACTGATGATCTCAAATAGCTGCATCCATGTCAAAAAAGAGAGGCCAAAGTCTGCTTAGTTCTATCCAGATTGTATCTTTGACTTTTACTCAGTCACACTGATGTATAAGGCCCATATTATAGATTAAGTTACCTTTATATCATAAACATCTTGGTTGTTACATCTATCTTAAACCCACAAAGAATTAATTCTGTTACAGTGGGCATTATTATAATAAGGCATAAACTAAGACACACAAACATATGTAGAATCTATGTTGTGATATGTGCCAAAAAGGCATCTTTAGGTGTACAAAATAAAGAACAGCTAAAACTAATGTGAGTCATTTCTATGCATAGAAAGCAGATGCATCACCTTATTCTCTTGATCACCAATAAATAAATTCCTGACCTTGCAAGTATGTAGATGATGATGATGATTTCGTGTTTAACGACGCGTCAACCCTCTTTGTGGGTCATAAGCGTCAGTCGGTTAATGGTTAAACGGCATGAATAATTATGACGATATTAAAAGTAACAAGTCAGAATGATAATGTATAAAAATCTGAAACAGTTAAATCTTATGAAAAAGACCAATTTCTTTTAAGAATAAAATAATGTTATCAACAGGTACATCTCGAAACAGTTGTTGCAAAGTGTCAGCTTTGAAATATACAATACGTGAGGGTGAAAAGTCAACACAGTCAATTAAGATATGTTTCACAGTGAATGGCTGATCACAACCTACACAAGAAGGCTGATCATCACCATTAAAAATATAAGAATGAGTAACTCTAGTATGGCCGATGCGCAGTCGTGTTAATACTACGTCCTCTTTTCTGGAAAACTGTGGAGGAGAGCATTTTGTACTAACGACAGGTTTAATGGCATGGAGTTTGTTATTTATTGCACGGTCCCATTCGCCTTGCCATTCCGACAAGATGTATTTGTTGATAAATGGTTTAAAATTATTAAAGGGAATTTTAAAAACAGATGGATCAAGATTGAGCGATTCCTTTGCTTTCTTGTCAGCATATTCATTGCCGACAATGCCAATATGGCTCGGAAGCCAACAAAACAAGATTTGGTGTGTTTTAGAAATTTCATGATGTTTTTCGATCAATTTTTGAATTTGAGGATTTTTAGATGATGAATGGTTTAAAGCCTTAAGCACAGAAAGTGAATCAGAAAATATAATTGCTTTTTGAATTATTGAAGAACTGATAAAATCTAAAGCTAGGTCTATTGCTTTGGCTTCAGCTGTAAAAATAGATGAACCATCTGGAAGGCGCATGGTTTTGTGCGTATCTTTAGAAACATACGCACAACCAACTTTATCTCCTTCTTTGGAACCATCAGTATAGACTTGCTGGTAATCATTGTAACGTGACTGCAGTACCTGGAAGTTTTGTTTGAGAAGTATCGGATTTGATTCGGATTTTTTGCCATCATGCAAGTCGAACAGAATAGAAGGTTGTTTAATACACCAAGATGGTACTTCGGCCGTTTCATGTTTTTGAATATTTTTAAGGTCGATGCCTGAATTTTCTAGCAGTGGTAAAATTCGTAATCCAAAAGGTTTGATTGCTGTGGGTTTAGTTTCATACTTATCTATAAATTGAGGTGGAAATGAAATTTTGGATGCCGGGTTAGATGGATTTGCAGCAAGTCTAATAGCATACTGAAGAGAAAGTTTCTCTCTGCGCGAAGTTAAAGATGGTTCACCTGCTTCTACATAAAGGCTTAATACGGGAGAAGTACGAAAGGCTCCCATAGCCAGACGAAGGCCTTGGTGATGGATAGTATCCAATGATTTTAAATAGGACTTTCTGGCAGAACCATAAACAACAGACCCATAATCTAATTTAGATCTTATCAGAGACCGGTAAAGATGTAATAAAGTGTACCGATCTGCTCCCCAACTTGTATGGGCTAAAACTTTCAAAAGATTCAAAGCTTTTAAGCATTTTGCTTTAAGATATTTAATATGGGGAATAAAAGATAACTTTTGATCAAATATGACCCCAAGAAATTTGGCTTCTTCAACAACAGGAATTTGTGATCCGTATAAAAACAAGGAAGGATGTTCGTGTTTCTTCCGTAGTTTACAAAAATGAACACACTGCGTTTTCGACTTGGAGAACTTGAAACCATTTTTATCAGTCCATTCTTCTATTCGTTTTAAATTTTGTTGCAACTTTCGTTCAATTGTTTTCATATTTTTTGAACGGTAACATATACAGAAATCGTCAACATACAAGGAACAATCAGTTTTGTCGTCCAAACATTGTACAATATTGTTTATTTTGATGTTAAATAGCGTAGTTGAAAGAATACTACCCTGTGGGACACCCTGTTCTTGATCATAGAAATCTGACAGGGTAGACCCCACACGCACCTGAAACATGCGTTCCCCTAAAAAGCTTTCAATAAAACTGGGAAGTTTTCCTCTTAAGCCAATGTTATGGAGATCTTTCAATATACCATAACGCCATGTTGTATCATATGCTTTCTCCAAGTCGAAAAAGACAGCTACTACGTGTTCTTTGTTAATAAAAGCATCTCGTATAAATGTTTCTAGTCTTATTAAATTGTCATTGGTACTACGTTCCGAACGAAAACCCGATTGATATTCTGAAATGAGGTTGTTGGACTCTAAGTACCAGACTAATCTCTTGTTTATCATTCTCTCCAATGTTTTACACAAACAACTTGTCAAAGCTATCGGACGATAATTTGTAGGTTCTGCATGATCTTTCCCTGGTTTCGGAATTGGTACAACTGTAGCTACACGCCAGCTCTCAGGACAGACCCCCGTTTCCCAAATATTATTAAAGATATCTAAAAGTGTTGTAAGAGAACTTTTTGGCAGATGCTTAAGCATCTGATAATGAATTTCATCGGGGCCGGTTGCCGTATCATGTGATTTTTCAATGGCTTCAACGAGTTCGGATAAGTTAAAAGGTTTGTTGTATTCTTCGTGATTAAGTGATTTAAAGTTTAGATTTCTTTTCTCTTGGTCCTTTTTGAAATTTCTAAAAGTGTCAGAATAATTACGCGATGATGAATTTCTCAAGAATGTGTGCCCAAGAGTATCTGAAATATCTTTTTTTGTTGAAGCTATTGTGTCAAATTCAGTATTTAAATGTGTAAAACTAGAGGACTTTGTTTTTCCTGAAATTTTTCGTACCATATCCCAAACCTTTTTAATGGGGGTTTTGTAGTTCAATTTGGAGACATATTCTCTCCATGACTTTCGTTTTGAAGCTCGGATTGTTCGCCGAGCTTTAGCTCTAAAAACTTTTACGTCGTTTAGCTTTTCTGAAGTGGGACTTTTGCAGAACTTATTTAGAGCCTGTTTACGCTTTTTAATAGCTTCTTTACAGTCATTATTAAACCAAGGTTTGCTTTTCTTAGTATTTGTGGAGGTCTTTGGAATGCATTGTTCTGATATATTAATAAGTGTATCTGTGAAATCAGAAACAATGTCGGATGATTCATTTAAGTGATCAACTGTTAACTCTTCTTCACATAAATTATGGAATAATTCCCAGTCGGCTTTATTCATTTTCCACTTCTGGTTACAGTCTTCATCTGGTTCGTTTACGCTCTCAATTATAACAGGGAAGTGATCACTTCCGCACTGATCATCATGAACAGACCAGTCATAGTCCAAGAAGAGAGATGGGTGACACAAAGAGAGATCTAAAGAAGACAAATGACCTGTCGCAGGGTGAAGGTAAGTATAAGATTTATCATTCATCAAGCAATGATGATGATGATGATGATTTCGTGTTTAACGACGCGTCAACCCTGTTTGTGGGTCATAAGCGTCAAACGGTTAATGGTTAAACGGCATGAATAATTATGATGATATTAAAAGTAAAAAGTCAGAATGATAATGTATAAAAATCTGAAACAGTTAAATCTTATGAAAAAGTCCAATTTCTTTTAAGAATAAAATAATATTATCAACAGGTACATCTTGAAACAGTTGTTGCAAAGTTGATGATGATGATGATTTCGTGTTTAACGACGCGTCAACCCTCTTTGTGGGTCATAAGCGTCAAACGGTTAATGGTTAAACGGCATGAACAATTATGATGATATTAAAAGTAAAAAGTCAGAATGATAATGTATAAAAATCTGAAACAGTTAAATCTTATGAAAAAGTCCAATTTCTTTTAAGAATAAAATAATATTATCAACAGGTACATCTCGAAACAGTTGTTGCAAAGTGTCAGCTTTGAAATATAACATACGTGAGGGTGAAAAGTCAACACAGTCAATTAAGATATGTTTCACAGTGAATGGCTGATCACAACCTACACAAGAAGGCTGATCACCACCATTAAAAATATAAGAATGAGTAACTCTAGTATGGCCGATGCGCAGTCGTGTTAATACTACGTCCTCTTTTCTGGAAAACTGTGGAGGAGGGCATTTTGTACTAACGACAGATTTAATGGCCCGGAGTTTGTTATTTATTGCACGGTCCCATTCGCCTTGCCATTCCGACAAGATGTATCTGTTGATAAATGGTTTAAAATTATTAAAAGGAATTTTAAAAACAGATGGATCAAGATTGAGCGATTCCTTTGCTTTCTTGTCAGCACATTCATTGCCGACAATGCCAATATGGCTCGGAAGCCAACAAAACAAGATTTGGTGTGTTTTAGAAATTTCATGATGCCTTTCGATCAATTTTTGAATTTGAGGATTTTTAGATGACGAATGGTCTAAAGCCTTAAGCACAGAAAGTGAATCAGAAAACAGAATTGCTTTTTGAATTGTTGAAGAACTGATAAAATCTAAAGCTAAGTCTATTGCTTTGGCTTCAGCTGTAAAAATAGATGAACCATCTGGAAGGCGCATGGTTTTGTGCGTATCTTTAGAAACATACGCACAACCAACTTTATCTCCTTCTTTGGAACCATCAGTATAGACTTGCTGGTAATCATTGTAACGTGACTGCAGTACCTGAAAGTTTTGTTTGAGAAGTATTGGATTTGATTCGGATTTTTTTCCATCATGTAAGTCGAACAGAATAGAAGGTTTTTTAATACACCAAGATGGAACTTCGGCCGTTTCATGTTTTTGAATATTTTTAAGGTCGATACCCGAATTTTCTAGCAGTGGTAAAATTCGTAATCCAAAAGGTTTGATTGCTGTGGGTTTAGTTTCATACTTATCTTCAAATCCAGGTGGAAATGAAATTTGGAATGCCGGGTTAGATGGATTAGCAGCAAGTCTGATAGCATACTGAAGAGAAAGTTTCTCTCTGCGCGAGGTTAAAGATGGTTCACCTGCTTCTACATAAAGGCTTAATACGGGAGAAGTACGGAAGGCTCCCATAGCCAAACGAAGGCCTTGATGATGAATAGTATCCAAAGATTTTAAATAAGACTTTCTGGCAGAACCATAAACAACAGACCCATAATCTAATTTAGATCTTATCAGAGACCGGTAAAGATGTAATAAAGTGTACCGATCTGCTCCCCAACTTGTATGGGCTAAAACTTTCAAAAGATTCAAAGCTTTTAAGCATTTTGCTTTAAGATATTTAATATGGGGAATAAAAGATAACTTTTGATCAAATATGACCCCAAGAAATTTGGCTTCTTCAACAACAGGAATTTGTGATCCGTATAAAAACAAGGAAGGATGTTCATGTTTCTTCCGTAGCTTACAAAAATGAACACACTGCGTTTTCGACTTGGAGAACTTGAAACCATTTTTATCAGTCCATTCTTCTATTCTTTTTAAATTTTGTTGCAACTTTCGTTCAATTGTTTTCATGTTTTTTGAACGGTAACATATACAGAAATCGTCAACATACAAGGAACAATCAGTTTTGTCGTCTAAACATTGTACAATATTGTTTATTTTGATGTTAAATAGCGTAGTTGAAAGAATACTACCCTGTGGGACACCCTGTTCTTGATCGTAGAAATCTGACAGAGTAGACCCCACACGCACTTGAAACATACGCTCCCCTAAAAAGCTTTCAATAAAATTGGGAAGTTTTCCTCTTAAGCCAATGTCATGAAGATCTTTTAATATTCCATATCGCCATGTTGTATCATATGCTTTCTCCAAGTCGAAAAAGACAGCTACTACGTGTTCTTTGTTAATAAAAGCATTTCGTATAAATGTTTCTAGTCTTATTAAATTGTCGTTGGTACTACGTTCCGAACGAAAACCCGATTGATATTCTGAAATGAGGTTGTTGGATTCTAAGTACCAGACTAATCTCTTGTTTATCATTCTCTCCAATGTTTTACACAAACAACTTGTCAAAGCTATCGGACGATAATTTGTAGGTTCTGCATGATCTTTCCCTGGTTTCGGAATTGGTACAACTGTAGCTACACGCCAGCTCTCAGGACAGACCCCCGTTTCCCAAATATTATTAAAGATATCTAAAAGTGTTGAAAGAGAACTTTTTGGCAGATGCTTAAGCATCTGGTAATGAATTTCATCGGGGCCAGTTGCCGTATCATGTGATTTTTCAATGGCTTCAACAAGTTCGGATAAGTTAAAAGGTTTGTTGTATTCTTCGTGATTAAGGGATTTAAAGTTTAGATTTCTTTTCTCTTGGTCCTTTTTGAAATTTCTAAAAGTGTCAGAATAATTACGCGATGATGAATTTCTCAAGAATGTGTGCCCAAGAGTATCTGAAATATCTTTTTTTGTTGAAGCTATTGTGTCAAATTCAGTATTTAAATGTGTAAAACTAGGGGACTTTGTTTTTCCTGAAATTTTTCGTACCATATCCCAAACCTTTTTAATGGGGGTTTTGTAGTTCAATTTGGAGACATATTCTCTCCATGACTTTCGTTTGGAAGCTCGGATTGTTCGCCGAGCTTTAGCTCTAAAAACTTTTACGTCGTTTAGTTTTTCTGAAGTGGGACTTTTGCAGAACTTATTTAGAGCCTGTTTACGCTTTTTAATAGCTTCTTTACAGTCATTATTAAACCAGGGCTTGCTTTTCTTAGTATTTGTGGAGGTCTTTGGAATGCATTGTTCTGATATATTAATAAGTGTATCTGTGAAATCAGAAACAATGTCGGATGATTCATTAAATTGATCAAATGATAACTCTTCTTCACATAAATTATGGAATAATTCCCAGTCGGCTTTATTCATTTTCCACTTCTGGTTACAGTCCTCATCTGGTTCGTTTACGCTCTCAATTATAACAGGGAAGTGATCACTTCCGCACTGATCATCATGAACAGACCAGTCATAGTCTAAGAAGAGAGATGGGTGACACAAAGAGAGATCTAAAGAAGACAAATGACCTGTCGCAGGGTGAAGGTAAGTATAAGATTTATCATTCATCAAACAGAGATCGTTCTGTGCAATGAAATCTTCAATAAGTGATCCTCTGTTGTTGTTATCTTTACAACCCCACAGAATGTTGTGACCATTGAAGTCACCAACTAAAAGATATGGCGATGGAAGCTGACCCAGCAACGACTCCAGATGTTCGGGCGTTAAAGAAAATGAGGGTGGAATATATAGAGAGCAAATTGTAGTTTCTTTATCCAGGGAAACTGACACTGCCACAGCCTGTAGTTCTGTCTTCAATTTGATCTCTCTTTGTGGTAAAGAAGATTTAACAATAATTGAACTGCCACCAGATGGTCTGTTACCATCAGAGTAGATATAGTTGTATGAATTGAAACCCCTAATATCGATGTTGTCATCAGTTTTCAAAAAAGTTTCCTGCAAACAAAAAACCGATGGGTTTAATAAAGTAAGAAGCAATAAGAGTTCGTTATAATTTGACTTAAGACCTCGACAATTCCATTGTATTATTTTGTGTTTTAGATCCATTTTATGGAGAGATAATTAATCGACTAGAAACTAATGCGTCGATATCGACGAAATATCCTACCTTATATAAGGTATCCTTGTAATCTTGCTACCCTTGCGAGGATTGGTTGGAGAGTCATCATCATCCATTAGTTCATCATCGTCCTCGTCAGATGGTAGCCCTATCTGTCTATAATCTTTTTGGATCGGTTCTCCCGATCCTTTCTGGATCGGTTCTCCCGATCCCTTATTGGTCCGACCGGAGTCGGATTTCTCTTTTACATGGGGCGCTGGCTTCGGTTCGGTCGCTGTCGACCGATCCGAAGCAACCTGGATTGCGCCATTTGACAAATTGGTTGAACTTTGTGGTGCTGGAGTAGCACTCCATGCACCAGATTTTTTCAGTTCAGCAATGCAAGATTCAACAGTCTGCGTGCCACTGTTCGTGACTTTAACACCAGCACCCTTTGTGATGCTGGCGTAACTGGTGCTTGGTGTTTTGTAACGTTCTTCAACAATCTTCCTCGCTTCTGGAAATGTGATCGACCTTTGGTATTTGACAGTGAGTATTTCTTTTTCTTTTTTCCATGCCGGACAATCTCGAGAGAAAACAGCATGTTTACCTCCACAATTTACGCATTTGGCTTCATTCTTGCAGTTTTGATGATTATCAACATGTTTTTCTTCACCACAATTTGGACAGAGTTTTTTCTTCTCACATCTGCTTTCGTGGTGACCGAAAACCTGACACGAGTAACATCTGAGAGGGTTTGGTATATATACCTCTACATTTACGGAAAGATATGCGACTTTGATTTTGTTGGGCAGAATTGGTGTATTAAAAGTCAACACGTAGGTAGTAGTTGGTTTTAACACACCATTTCTACGAACTTGGATGTTACGTACACCAATGACGCCTTGGTCTCTGAGGTTTTCAATGATTTCATCATCACTGCAAGGACGTAATTCGGGACTGCGTATGACACCTTTGCTGGAATTGAGGGTGTTGTGTAACGACACTTTTACTTTTAAATCGAATATTGTGTTCGTTTTAAGTAGAGATTCAACATGCTGTTTTTTCTCGACTTCAATGAGAAGGTCACCTGATTTAAGCTTTTTTATGCTTTTTGGGTGTCCGGCTATGGACACTATACTTTTTTCAATCACAAAAGGTGATAGACTCGATACCGTTCGTTTATCATCAAGTGATGTCATTACTAAGAAGCGAGGAATATTGTTGTTCGTTGGTGCTGCAGACTGCTGACTGGGTTCATCGGAGTCAGATGATGACTCGTCTTTTTTACGTTTGGTTAATTTGCGGTTACTAGAAGAAGGGGGACCCATGAAGAAGGTTTGAAGATTCGTCTCAAGTGCTCTCCGCCCTCCGCGGAGCCCTACAAGGGAACACCATAATGGAGTGGCTATCCGACTCGCAGGTGTTAGAGATACACGTGAGATATACTCGCATAAACAAAATGCTTACACGATTGGTCCGTTGCGCCACCGCCTTCTAGAGATAAAAAGACAGAAAAGGGTAAGGTAAATGGGCACATGGTTGGTATCAGGAAAGATACAAAAAGAATGGAAGAGAAAGTTAAGCGGTATCTCTAGGGCAAGGCGTGACCAGCCGATTGACTGTGCCGGACCGCACAGCCTCCCGTCTACACCGAAAAGCCAGGCCAAAGAGGCGTGTTGGGAATCTGAAGCACCGCAACCTCAGGTATCCCTCAACCTCCAGGATCCCTTCTTCCGGCTTACAGGACGCCACCCACGGCAAACGGGTGGTACTTCCTTTAGCTCTTCCCAGTGGGCACATTGACCACAGCAGCAACGTGCCCAGTGGGAATTGAGCCCCCAGGGCCACGGCAAGGCAGGAAGTCTAATACCTGGGGGCTTCATCAAGCAAAGATCGCTCTTTGCAATAAAATCTTCGACAAGTGCTCCTCTGTTATTGATATCTTTACAGCCCCATAGAATATTGTGACCATTGAAGTCGCCAACTAAAAGATATGGGGATGGAAGCTGACTCAGCAATGAGTCAAGATGTTCGGGCTTTAAAGAAAATGAGGGTGGAATATATAAAGAGCATATTGTAGTTTCTTTATCCAGAGAAACCGATACTGCTACAGCTTGAAGGTCTGTTTTTAATTTGATCTCTCTTTGTGGTAAACATGATTTAACAAAAATTGAACTGCCACCAGATGGTTTGTTACCATCAGAATAGATATAGTTGTATGTATTGAAACCCCTGACATCAATGTTGTCATCAGTTTTTAAAAAAGTTTCTTGCAAACAAAAAACCGATGGGTTTAATAACGAAATAAGTAATAAGAGTTCATTATAATTTGATTTAAGACCTCGACAATTCCATTGTATTATTTTGTGTTTTAAATCCATTTTATGAAGAGATTAAGACTAAAAACTATGTTGGAGCTGCAATTGGTGATATAGATCTGCTACCACCAGCTCGTGGTGTTGCTGACCTCGATCTGTTTTTGCCGTTTGGTGATGATGGAGTTTCAAACTCCATATCACTGTCACTCAAAGATCCGAATCTGTTCTGGAATCTTATATTGTCTCTTTCCATTTTACGTTGTCTGTCTGTTTGTTTAAGAGACATTTGTTTTTTCGGATCTTCTGATCCCTTATTAGTTCGACCTAAGTCGAGTTTCTCTTTTACATGCGGCACTGGCTTCGGTACGGTCGCTGTCGACCGATCCGAAGCAACCTGGATTGCGCCATTTGATAAACTGGTTGAACTTTGTGGTGCTGGAGTGGATTTACTCCATGCACCAGATTTTTTCAGTTCAGCTATGTATGATTCAGCAGTCTGTGTTGCGGAGCTGGAAACTTTTACACCAGCACCTTTTGTGATGCTGGCGTAACTGGTGGTTGGTGTTGTGTATCGCTCATCAACAATTTTCCGCGCTTCTGGGAATGTTATCCCCCTTTGGTATTTGACAGTGAGTATTTCTTTTTCTTTTTTCCATGCCGGACAATCTCGAGAGAAAACAGCATGCTTGCCACCACAATTGACGCATTTGGGTTCATTTTTGCAGTTTTGATGGTTATCGACATGTTTTTCCTCACCACAATTTGGACAGAGTTGTTTCTTCTGACATCTGCTTTCGTGGTGACCAAAAACCTGACAATGATAACATCTGAGAGGGTTTGGTATATACACCTCTACGTTAACAGATAGATATGCAACTTTTATTTTCTTGGGCAGAACTGGTGTATTAAATGTCAACACGTAGGTACTTGTTGGCTTTAATACACCACTTCTACGAACTTGGATGTTACGTACACCAATGACGCCTTCATCTCTTAAATTCTCAACAATCTCGGCATCGTTGCACGGACGTAGCTCTGGGCTGCGGATCACACCTTTACATGAATTGAGTGTTTTGTGCAACGATACTTTGACGTTGAGATCGAAGAGCTTTGTGGTACCAAGCAGGTTTTTGACCTGCTGCTCTCTCTCGACTTCCAAGAGGAGATCACCTGACTTCAGTTTTTTTTATACTTTTTGGATGTCCGGCAATGGACACTAAACTCTTTTCGATAACAAAGGGTGATAAATCTGACACCGTACGTGTATCATCGCGTGATGTCATCACCAAGAAGCGTGGAAAAGTGTTGAGCTTTGGAGTTTCAACTTGCTGACTAGACTGCTGACTTGACTGCTGACTTGACTTCTGACTTGACTTCTGACTGGGTTCATCCGTTTCGGATGAATCCTCGTCTTTTTTACGTTTAGCTGCGTTGCGGTTATGTTTTTTTCCATGAGGCATAAGGAAAAAATTCTAGTTTCGTCCCAAGTGCTCTCCGCCCTCCGTGGAGCCCTACAAGGGAACACCATAATGGAGTGGTTATCCAACTCGCAGGTGTTAGAGATACACGTGAGATATACTCGTATAAACAAAATGCCTACACGATTGATCCGTTTAGCCACCGCCTTCTAGAGATAAAAAGACAGAAAAGGGTAAGGTAAATGGGCATATGGTTGGTATCAGGAAAGATACAAAAAGAGTTGAAGAGAAAGCAAAGCGGTATCTCTAGGGCTCGGCGCGACCAGCCGATTGACCGTGCCGGACCGCACGGCCACCCGTCTACACCGAAAAGCCAGGCCAAAGAGGCGTGTTGGGTACCTGAAGCACCGCCACCTCAGGTAACCCTCAACCTCCAGGATCCCTTCTTCCGGCTTACAGGACGCCACCCACGGCAAACGGGTGGTACTTCCTTTAGCTCTTCCCAGTGGGCACAGATGATGATGATGATTTCGTGTTTAACGACGCGTCAACCCTCTTTGTGGGTCATAAGCGTCAAACGGTTGATGGTTAAACGGCATGAATAATTATGAGGATATTAAAAGTAAAAAGTCAGAATGATAATGTATAAAAATCTGAAACAGTTAAATCTTATGAAAAAGTCCAATTTCTTTTAAGAATAAAATAATATTATCAACAGGTACATCTCGAAACAGTTGTTGCAAAGTGTCAGCTTTGAAATATAAAATACGTGAGGGTGAAAAGTCAACACAGTCAATTAAGATATGTTTCACAGTGAATGGCTGATCACAACCTACACAAGAAGGCTGATCATCACCATTAAAAATATAAGAATGAGTAACTCTAGTATGGCCGATGTGCAGTCGTGTTAATACTACGTCCTCTTTTCTGGAAAACTGTGGAGGAGAGCATTTTGTACTAACGACAGGTTTAATGGCATGGAGTTTGTTATTTATTGCACGGTCCCATTCGCCTTGCCATTCCGACAAGATGTATCTGTTGATAAATGGTTTAAAATTGTTAAAAGGAATTTTAAAAACAGATGGATCAAGATTGAGCGATTCCTTTGCTTTCTTGTCAGCATATTCATTGCCGACAATGCCAATATGGCTCGGAAGCCAACAAAACAAGATTTGGTGTGTTTTAGAAATTTCATGATGTTTTTCGATCAATTTTTGAATTTGTGGATTTTTAGATGATGAATGGTCTAAAGCCTTAAGCACAGAAAGTGAATCCGAAAATATAATTGCTTTTTGAATTGTTGAAGAACTGATAAAATCTAAAGCTAGGTCTATTGCTTTGGCTTCAGCTGTAAAAATAGATGAACCATCTGGAAGGCGCATGGTTTTGTGCGTATCTTTAGAAACATACGCACAGCCAACTTTATCTCCTTCTTTGGAACCATCAGTATAGACTTGCTGGTAATCATTGTAACGTGACTGCAGTACCTGAAAGTTTTGTTTGAGAAGTATTGGATTTGATTCGGATTTTTTTCCATCATGTAAGTCGAACAGAATAGAAGGTTGTTTAATACACCAAGATGGAACTTCGGCGGTTTCATGTTTTTGAATATTTTTAAGGTCGATACCTGAATTTTCCAGCAGTGGTAAAATACGTAATCCAAAAGGTTTGATTGCTGTGGGTTTTGTTTCATACTTATCTACAAATTGAGGTCGAAATGAAATTTTGGATGCCGGGTTAGATGGATTTGCAGCAAGTCTGATAGCATACTGAAGAGAAAGTTTCTCTCTGCGCGAGGTTAAAGATGGTTCACCTGCTTCTACATAAAGGCTTAACACGGGAGAAGTACGGAAGGCTCCCATGGCCAGACGAAGGCCTTGGTGATGGATAGTATCCAAGGATTTTAAATAGGACTTTCTGGCAGAACCATAAACAACAGACCCATAATCTAATTTAGATCTTATTAAAGACCGGTAAAGATGTAATAAAGTATACCGATCTGCTCCCCAACTTGTATGAGCTAAAACTTTCAAAAGATTCAAAGCTTTTAAGCATTTCGCTTTAAGATATTTAATATGTGGAATAAAAGATAACTTATGATCAAATATGACCCCAAGAAATTTGGCTTCTTCAACAACAGGAATTTGTGATCCGTATAAAAACAGGGAAGGATGTTCGTGTTTCTTCCGTAGTTTACAAAAATGAACACACTGCGTTTTCGACTTGGAGAACTTGAAACCATTTTTATCAGTCCATTCTTCTATTCTTTTTAAATTTTGTTGTAACTTTCGTTCAATTGTTTTCATATTTTTTGAACGGTAACATATACAAAAATCATCAACATACAATGAACAATCAGTTTTGTCGTCCAAACATTGTACAATATTGTTTATTTTGATGTTAAATAGCGTAGTTGAAAGAATACTACCCTGTGGGACACCCTGTTCTTGATCATAGAAATCTGACAGGGTAGACCCCACACGCACCTGAAACATGCGCTCCCCTAAAAAGCTTTCAATAAAACTGGGAAGTTTTCCTCTTAAGCCAATGTTATGTAGATCTTTCAATATTCCATAACGCCATGTTGTATCATATGCTTTCTCCAAGTCGAAAAAGACAGCCACTACGTGTTCTTTGTTAATAAAAGCATCTCGTATAAATGTTTCTAGTCTTATTAAATTGTCATTGGTACTACGTTCCGAACGAAAGCCCGATTGATATTCTGAAATGAGGTTGTTGGACTCTAAGTACCAGACTAATCTCTTGTTTATCATTCTCTCCAATGTTTTACACAAACAACTTGTCAAAGCTATCGGACGATAATTTGTAGGTTCTGCATGATCTTTCCCTGGTTTCGGAATTGGTACAACTGTAGCTACACGCCAACTCTCAGGACAGACCCCCGTTTCCCAAATATTATTAAAGATATCTAAAAGTGTTGTAAGAGAACTTTTTGGCAGATGCTTAAGCATCTGATAATGAATTTCATCGGGGCCGGTTGCCGTATCATGTGATTTTTCAATGGCTTCAACGAGTTCGGATAAGTTAAATGGTGTGTTGTATTCTTCGTGATTAAGGGATTTGAAGTTAAGTTTTCTTTTCTCCTGGTCCTTTTTGAAATTTCTAAAAGTGTCAGAATAATTACGCGATGATGAATTTCTCAAAAATGTGTGACCAAGAGTATCTGAAATATCTTTTTTTGTTGAAGCTATTGTGTCAAATTCAGTATTTAAATGTGTAAAACTAGAAGACTTTGTTTTTCCTGAAATTTTTCGTACCATATCCCAAACCTTTTTAATGGGGGTTTTATAGTTCAATTTGGAGACATATTCTCTCCATGACTTTCGTTTGGAAGCTCGGATTGTTCGCCGAGCTTTAGCTCTAAAAACTTTTACGTCGTTGAGCTTTTCTGAAGTGGGATTTTTGCAGAACTTATTTAGAGCCTGTTTACGCTTTTTAATAGCTTCTTTACAGTCATTATTAAACCAAGGCTTGCTTTTCTTAGTATTTGTGGAGGTCTTTGGAATGCATTGTTCTGATATGTTAATAAGTGTATCTGTGAAATCAGAAACAATGTCAGATGATTCATTTAAGTGATCAACTGATAACTCTTCTTCACATAAATTATGGAATAATTCCCAGTCGGCTTTATTCATTTTCCATTTCTGGTTACAGTCTTCATCTGGTTCGTTTACGCTCTCTATTATAACAGGAAAGTGATCACTTCCGCACTGATCATCATGAACAGACCAGTCATAGTCCAAGAAGAGAGATGGGTGACACAAAGAGAGATCTAAAGAAGACAAATGACCTGTCGCAGGGTGAAGGTAAGTATAAGATTTATCATTCATCAAGCAAAGATCGTTCTTTGCAATAAAATCTTCGACAAGTGCTCCTCTGTTATTGACATCTTTACAGCCCCATAGAATATTGTGACCATTGAAGTCGCCAACTAAAAGATATGGCGATGGAAGTTGACTCAGCAATGAGTCAAGATGTTCGGGCTTTAAAGAAAATGAGGGTGGGATATATAGAGAGCAAACTGTAGTTTCTTTATCCAGAGAAACCGATACTGCTACAGCTTGAAGGTCGGTTTTTAATTTGATCTCTCTTTGTGGTAAACATGATTTAACAAAAATTGAGCTGCCACCAGATGGTTTGTTACCATCAGAATAGATATAGTTGTATGTATTGAAACCCCTGACATCTATGTTGTCATCAGTTTTTAAAAAAGTTTCTTGCAAACAAAACACCGATGGGGTTAGTAGCGAAATAAGTAATAAGAGTTCATTATAATTTGATTTAAGACCTCGACAATTCCATTGTATTATTTTGTGTTTTAAATCCATTTTAAGGAGAGATATTTAAAGACTAGAAACTATTATGGAGGTGCAATTGGTGATATAGATCTGCTACCACCAGCTCGTGGTGTGGCAGACCTCGATCTGTTATTGCCACTTGGTGATGATGGAGTTTCAGTCAACTCCATATCACTGTCACTCAAAGATCCGAATCTGTTCTGAAATTTTATATTGTCTCTTTCCATTTTACGTTGTCTGTCTGTTTGTCTTTGAGACAATTGATGTTTTTTTATCGGATCTTGCGACCCCTTATTAGTTCGACCTGGGTCGGGTTTCTCTTTTACATTCGGCGCTGGCCTCGGTACGGTCGCTGTCGACCGATCCGAAGCAACCTGGATTGCGCCTTTTGATAAATTGGTTGAACTTTGTGGTGCTGGAGTGGATTTACTCCATGCACCAGACTTTTTCAGTTCAGCAATGTATGATTCAGCAGTCTGTGTTGCGGAGCTGGTACATTTTACACCAGCACCCTTTGTGATGCTGGCGAAACTGGTGGTTGGTGTTATGTATCGCTCTTCGACAATCTTCCGCGCTTCTGGGAATGTTATCCCCCTTTGGTATTTGACGGTAAGTATTTCTTTTTCTTTTTTCCACGCCGGACAGTCTCGGGAGAAAACAGCATGTTTGCCATCACAATTTACGCATTTGGGCTCATTTTTGCAGTTGAGGTGATTATCAACATGCTTTTCTTCACCACAATTAGGACAGAGTTTTTTTCTCTGACATCTGCTTTCGTGATGGCCAAAAGCTTGACAAGAGTAACATCTAAGAGGGTTTGGGATGTATACCTCTACGTTAATGGAAAGATATGCTACTTTGATTTTCTTGGGTAGAATTGGTGTATTAAAAGTCAACACATAAGTTGCTGTTGGTTTTAGTACACCACTTCTACGAACTTGAATGTTACGAACACCAACAACTCCCTGATCCTTAAGGTTATCGACTATCTCTTCATCTGAGCAAGGACGCAGTTCTGGACTGCGAATCACTCCCTTAGATGAATTGAGCGTGTTATGTAAAGCGACTTTAACTTTTAGATCAAAGAGTTTGTTGGTGTTTAGCAGGCTTACCACTTGCTGTTTTTTCTCGACTTCCACGAGAAGATCACCCGATTTGAGTTGTTTTATACTCTTAGGGTGTCCGGCAATGGAGAGAATACTTTTCTCGATGACGAAGGGGGAAAGGCTAGATACAGTTCGTGTATCGTCAAGTGACGTAACGACCAAGAAACGCGGAACATTGTCAAAATTTGGTTCAGCAGACTGCTGACTAGATTGTTGACTTGACTGCTGACTGGATTGTTGACTGTGTTCATCCGATTCGGATGAATCTTCTTGTTTTTTACGTTTAGGTGCGTTGTGGTTAGGTGATTTGCGGTTAGGTGATTTGCGGTTATGTTTTTTTCCAGGAGCCATAAGAAAAAAATTCTAGTTTCGTCCCAAGTGCTCTCCGCCCTCCGTGGAGCCCTACAAGGGAACACCATACTGGAGTGGTTATCCAACTCGCAGATGTTAGAGATACACGTGAGATATACTCGTATAAACAAAATGCCTACACGATTGATCCGTTAAGCCACCGCCTTCTAGAGATAAAAAGACAGAAAAGGGTAAGGTAAATGGGCATATGGTTGGTATCAGGAAAGATACAAAAAGAGTTGAAGAGAAAGCAAAGCGGTATCTCTAGGGCTCGGCGTGACCAGCCGATTGACCGTGCCGGACCGCACGGCCACCCGTCTACACCGAAAAGCCAGGCCAAAGAGGCGTGTTGGGCACCTGAAGCACCGCCACCTCAGGTAACCCTCAACCTCCAGGATCCCTTCTTCCGGCTTACAGGACGCCACCCACGGCAAACGGGTGGTACTTCCTTTAGCTCTTCCCAGTGGGCACATTGACCACAGCAGCAACGTGCCCAGTGGGAATTGAGCCCCCAGGGCCACGGCAAGGCAGGAAGTCTAATACCTGGGGTGCAAGTATGTAGAAAATTGTTACTTAAATCTTTTTGAAGAAAATCTGTTTTAAGCCTTTTCAAGTAACAACAAATTTACATGTAAAATTATTTTCAATGTTGCAAATAAGAAAATAATAAAATATTGACAAAATTCAAAATACTGCGATAAACCTTTCTCTAAGAACAACAGATTTACACGTCAAAACAGTGTTGCAAATAAGAATACAATATAGTATGTTATTTGGCAGAATTCAGAATATTGTGAACAAACGGCCCCAGGCCAAGTGTCCCCCCATCTCTGAAATGTCAGTATGTGGTGAATATGTCTATAACATATGTCATAAGCCATGTTTAGGGAATTTAAAACCATTTCAACAGACTATTTCTTTTAAATTTTCCTAAAGTTGTAAGGAATAAATTTACAGAGAAAAAAGTGATCTCCAAAACTGTAAGACAAAGGACCAAAACCCCAGGAAAATTCAGTAATCAATTGAGCACAACCGCAATAGAATATGATCATCTTCAGGTCATGGAAACAAAAAATGGCAAGTTTCATCCAAATCTGGTGAAAACTGTAGGAGGAGTTGAGACAAGAACTTCTGTTGATAACATGGTTTAGACTGACAAAGTGCAATGATGCTGGTAAAAATCAATCAGGCACAACCTCCTTAAAATATGATCATTTTCAGGTGATAAGAACAATAATTGAGAAGTTTCATCAAAATCTCTTGAACACTGGGAGGAGTTGCGGAGACAAAAACTTCTGTTGATAAAATTGCTAAAACTGACAAAGGGCAATAACTCTGGTAAAATCAGTCTAGCATGACCTCGGTAAAATATGATCATCTTCAGGACATGGGAACAATAACTGGAAAGTTTCATCAAAATCCCTTGAAAATGTAGGAGGAGTGGCAGACAGACCGACTGATGGATGGACGGTGGACGGATGGACGAAAACCATTACTATAGTCCCCCTCGACTAACGTCTGGGGAAAAATGGACAGAATGTACATTGTAAGTCAATTCTTCCCCTGACAAAGTGTCTGGTCAGATGTTTAATATGAAGGTAGCAAATGTTTAGAGATAAGTAAAGAATTAATATTTTTTAATTATTCTGCAATACATCTAAGAACTAAGATAATAACACTCTTGCAACATAATGCATTTTTTGAATCTTC
Organism: Lucinisca nassula; assembly: GCA_963580285.1. Taxonomy (NCBI): domain Eukaryota; kingdom Metazoa; phylum Mollusca; class Bivalvia; order Lucinida; family Lucinidae; genus Lucinisca; species Lucinisca nassula. The sequence goes on along the minus strand of OY757015.1, from coordinate 78,309,374 downwards.
AAAATAGCTGCTTATTTTATGAAAATCCATGATATTTTCCTTATTTATACTGCAAACACAGGTGGCGGGTGCTAGTTAGAACCGCCTCATTGAGGCAGTTCTAATGAGTACCCACAACCTATGTATTGGAGCAGAAATAAGAAAAATAATGTATACCCCTATAAACCCCAGATTTCTCAATATAAAGTGGGGTTTAAGAGGGTGTTTATTTCACGGGCTTGTTCATGTGATGTGAATCCAGTTGAAGAGTATAATTAATATTAACCAAAGGTACATCAACAGCATCCATGTAATATGACATCATAAAAATATACATACATACAAGTCAATCTTTGAAACCTCCACTGTATCAACAGACTATCAGATGCTTTATAATCTTCAAAATTTTTATGCCAACAGAAAATGTAGTTTCATCCTGTGCACATAAATTCTAAGAAAAAAGGTTGAAATCATACTCAAAGATATTTTTTAATCTACTATAAAACTGGAAAACCAAATAAAATATTAAATATTATTAAGGTCCTTTAAGATTAAAATTTTATTTTTCCATGTTGTTTTTTCGAGATGTCCTATTTCTCACTTCTGACTGGAAAAAGAGGACCGATTCCATTAGAATAATGCATCCATATATGTAATGCTTTCAGTCATGATAGAAAAAAATAGCATTTTTGAATGAAAATTTATATATTTTTCTTATTTCAGCTTCAAACATAGATCATTTAGAGAAACACCTCACTGTCTATGTTTCGAGTAAGAAAATGGTAAAAATATGTATAGAAAATAAAGAATAGCCCTGTAAACTCCACTCTTCTCTATATAAGGAGTTTTACAGGGGTGCTCATTTCCTGATATCTGTAAGTGGTGGCCACCCAAATCTTGCCAAACCACCAGCAATATCTGCTTTTAAAAAGGTAAATACAGCATTTTATGTGGTGGGTGAGTGCACTGAAAAGTAGTATAAAAATACCTGACACGATTTCCAAGTTGTTATGCAAAAAGTGTGGTACTTATGATCTGACCAATAGATTCCTCTGTTCCAATTTCACCAAAAAAGCAACCTTAATTTGCGAGACTGGTTTTATATATTTAAAATTATGCAGGTGAAAAGTCTTCAACTATGTGGATTTCATGTGCAAAAAGACTATTTTGTGATCTGACCAGTATGTTTCACATGTTCCAACTGCACCATCAACATATGAAAAATCAACATTAGAAAATACCAAATCAAGCGTTGTCATATGATCTGTGGTACATTCTTTTATAAGCATTTTGCATGAAAACTTATCACTTAATTTCTTAACGATGCTATGTTTCAGCAAAACATTAATATTGAAATCTCCAATTATCATCAATGGCTTTGATGGGGTCAAATATGGAATAAGTTCTTTGTTCAGACAAGAAAGAAGATTACTGTCAGACATTTGAGGTGACTTATACAAAAATACGATCTGACTTTCAATCGAGACATGCCTGACAGTTATCATAATAAATTCTAATGTATCTGAACTATACTTTCTCTTCTGTATAATAATGATATCATCTTTGACATAAACTGCTAATCCATGAGGAGGTCTTTTGCAAGTACTGTATCCAATTTGGTCATTTCTTGTCAAACAATACCCTTCTATTACATAATCACTATCATTATCAGGCTGATGTAGTCGTGTTTCTGCTAATCCAAATATGTGCGTTGACAACAGATTTTTGTCATGTCTAACATCATCAAAATGAAGATTCAAGGATCTACAATTATTGAAAGCAACCTTGAAATGCGAAACTGGATCTATCAATTCTAAAGATGTATCACACAGCTGAAGCATTGCTGTTTCATGCAATCGCTGCATTTCTGTCCTAACCTGATCATCAACTTGTAATGCTTTCTCATTGAAGTTAAGGATCTGAAGCTTCTCAATTGACCTTACCCTGCTGAGTGCTACATAGTGTAAATGTGGAACTTTGCGGGTTTTACGTTGTGATAAGTCAATAACAACTCTTTCAAGGGTACTACCTTGTGCTCTATGTACTGAACGCCCTGCAGAAGGTTGCAAAGGGAATTGAACTCTCTGAAAGGTCTTTCTGTTGTAAGTAAATGACCTGTTGACATCAAAAATTGGTGTCCAATTTTCATCAATATTGCTATGATACAGTCCCCTGTTTTTGTATTTGATTCTTGTTTCCATTCCTGCTTTTTTGTCATCAAACTGGACCCAAATTATGCTTGGACGTCGTGTGGTTTGTAGTTTATACTCAATAAACTTAACTACACATGATGCTCCATTTGCTAGTCCATCTTCTGTTTTTATGTTTATTGTTAAATCATAAATCATGTCAACAACAACTGTTAACGAGCAATGTAAATTTGCTGTTTGGTTTGAATCTGTTACATTCTTTAGATTCTTGAGTGCACAATCTATCTTTTCTTTAGATAACTTAGGTGAGACATATGTATCCATGCATGGTATTTCAACCTTTTCTGTTGCCATATTTCTTATAATTTCATCATTAAAAACATGCATGAAATAGTTTTCTGCAAAGAGGTGAGGCGCATTTTTCTGATACTCAGTATCTTGTTTAGTTACTTCACATTGCTTAAACCTATTCTTGTCTTCAGCAGTCAAGGCATTGATCCTTAATCTATTTAACAATTCTGCAAATTCAAGGTCATCTTTTTGTCTCATAATTTCTGTTAGTTCAAACATGGTAAATAAGTCTTTCCAGAGATTTTGTGATAAAGCAGCTGCATCATGTTTCATGTCATTAAATATCCAATCACCACTCACTGGTTTCAACTGATAAAGATCACCAACAGCAATAATGCTAACACCACCAAAAGGCGTTCTTGTTCCTTTCAATGCTTGAAGTCTCTGATCAATAAAATTCAACATAGAATTACTAACCATTGAAATTTCATCAATAATCACAACTGACAAATCACGGTATTTTGATCTAAAGGTATTCAGACTGTCACAGGTTAATGTTTGATCCGATTGCTTATACTTTTGTTTAAATGCAGATGAGATGGTAGAACCATTAATATTAAATGCTGCTTTTCCAGTAAATGCACAAAGAAGAACCCTTGTGTGATCCGCATCTTCTCCTTCTTTCAGATTTAATATTCTAAACAAAGTCTGATACAATGCTCGAATAACTAGACTTTTTCCAACACCAGCTCCACCAGAAAGAAATGCATATAAGGGGGCATCTTTTGTTTTAATCCAGTGAATCACATGATAGTAAAACTGTTTTTGTTTACTATTTAAACACTGCAGGAGCTTTCTGTAATCAATATCTGAAAGAATATTTTCATTCACATCAATTTGAGGTGCAGAAACGTAACATCCAATTTCAGTCCCTATATCATAGTCTCTATGCTCAATTCTATCAGGATTAAAATATATAAACTCTTCAGACTGAATTGGTTCAATTTCAGCATCATCACCTTCAACTTGTTGTGTACTTGGAGCAATATCATCGAATGCATCATGTTCAATTTCTGCTAAATCTCTTGCTAATTCCAACTCTTCAGCATAATGTTCGTAAGTGGAACATTTATGATCTATCACATGCTTCATTGACTCATAGTGTTCTTTATATGTTCTAAAAGTTCCAAGTAAGTCAGTCTCTTCATTTCTCCATGGGTGAAAAAGTAGAAGTTTCTCTCTATAATAGTTCTCTTCATCTGTTTTGCGATTGAATCTCACATACCTTATTATTTTAGAATTACGACATCGTTTGATTTTTATGCCATTCTTTAAAGTTAAAATAGTTTCACCATCACCAAATCATTCTTCATCTGACACTTCTGCATCTTTCTCATAATCTTGCTCCTCCTCATCTCTACTATCATTATGTCCATCTGGGTAAATGACTTCTAACTCAGACACATAATCGGCTAAGCAATACTTTTCCAATGGTTTGGGACGCTTCGAGTATCTTTTAATTTTATTGTCTGACATTATATCTGTCGAGTCTGCCGGCAATTCATCAAGTACTGACTTTGGTTTCAGTAACTGTACTCTCTGGGTTGGAAGTGACGTATTTATGAAGACAACACTCCTTGAACTTTTAGTCAATGGCATTTGCAGTACCAAATAAACTGCCTCTTGTGCACTTACTTCAACACTGTTTGAAAACACATTTCCAATATGTCTAACTTGTCTTTTGAGATCCATATTGCCATTCCTTGCTTCTTTTGCAGCTGCATGCAACAAATTACTCATCCCTCTTTGAGATTTACTAATATATGAAACTATATACATAGCACAAGCATATGGATCTAACACAAATTGTATATCAATGTTTGCCTTCCAAGCTTTTAACACACTATCATTGTACAAATTTACACGGATTTCACTTGGTTTTCTTTTCAAAAACACTTTTGAAGAGTTTAAAGAACTTCTGATACATTTAATATATTCTTCCTCACTCATTCGGACAACACTTGTCAAAAACTCCTCATAAGACATATCATATCCATCTTTCTTACTGTTCATTGTTTTCTGTAAGTTTTGGTACAATTTATAATACTTGTCTTTTTCAGTTTCAAGAGGCTGTAAGACCATAGTTTTGGAAAGAGGTGGCAAAGGATAACCAAATCGACAGATTTTATCTTCTCGTTTTCTACATGTTCTAGAATGTTTGTGAATTTGAAGTTCTATTAAATGACGAAGATGTGAATTATCTATAGAACATTTCAAATACTGATCCACATAAGCAGCCAACTCTACATCCGAATCCACATTGAATTTTGGTGCATTCTGTACCCATACAATCATATGAATGTGTGGCGATCCACGTTGCTGAAATTCCACTCTAAAAAAGTAATCAACAACTTTTCCAAGAGGTTCATGCTCACTCTTTAGAACTGTGTTGATGAATTCTTTAACTCTATGCTCGAAATATCTAGAACAAGTGACTGGATCCGATTGAATAAGTTTTATCTTTTGTTCCCATGCCAAGTTTTCAATTTGATCATCGGTGTAGTTGAAATTTTTATTTAAGGTAGCTAGCATTTTCAAAAGCTCAATCCATCTTGTATCAGCCGAGGACAATGACATAAACCAAGTTGGCAAACCCAACTGACGAATCATAGCATAAACATCTTTTTTTCTAGATTCCAAATATGCTGGAGAATTTCTTAGCTGTTTAAACAAATAGTACCCTTCATCATTTTTTACAATACTGTCAATACACTCTGAGTTTCTTGCTTGTACAGCAGTAATATTATTTGTTCCTGTTTGACACCTTCTAACAGCAAGGTTTGCTTTATCGTTCAATTGCTTCATTTGTATTTTTTTTCAGTTTAAAAAATATATTAGGTACACTGTTAGCAGCCCGTCTATCTTGACTTCTCAATTCCCACTTTGCAATATCACTATAATGTACAGGCACTTTTCTATCATCATTATCTATTCGCCTCTGCCCACAAAATATGGTGGGAAAACATAGATATTCTGAATCTTTATCTTGAAATATACTGAGTGGCCTTTGACCTTCTCCAGGAGCAAATGTGAAAGTAGAATTTCTGTTTTCAAGATCTGCATCATCCAATAGAGTGTCAATATTTCCCACATTTTCCTGTGCGATTTCTTCTGCATCTGAATCATACAGTTCTTCCACATGAGTTGTGTTGATTTGAAATATCATCATTTTTTTCTAACTGATTGTTTGAAGAATTGCCAAACATTTCACTAACAACACTATCAAAATCAACAATATCATACTTTGAACATTCTTTTGTACACAACTCAAAAAAATTATGTATAACCTCAGCTTGGTCCTTATCACATGGAATATACTGAAGACTTTCATCCAAAACACCATCAGAATCATCATTATTTGTTTCAGAGCAGGCTTTTTTTTGTGATTCAAAAAATGCATGCAGTGTTTCATTACTTTCTTCTGTGATTCTCTTTAACCACTGCTGGTCTATATCAACATTTGCGTTTTTGTACAATTCACTACCACTCATTAGCCAGTGCAAAGCACAAAGAACATGATATGGTCGAACATTTTCTGAGAACACATACGACTTAAATGACATCTTCTTTAATTTCACTGCAACTGTAACATTTTCGTCAAAAGGTCTAGGTAAAGCATTTACAACTGGTTGAATGTCAACAGGTACATTAACAACATTTCCTTTAACTGATAACTGGCGACCTCTAGGTAATTCTCGCATTTGCATGAAAGGTATACGTAAAGCAATAAGGCGTTCTTCAAGTGGAAACAGCTCCAATTCTTTTGGTTTTGGTGGCCACTTCATTCCATTTGAAACAGACAATTTTGGAACTTTACCGCACTTAATATTGTCTTTGCATGTAAAGCATATCCATTCTTCTTCATTGACTGATTTTACCCCTGTTAAGTATTTTTCCTTGTCTTTAGAAACAAATGTTTTAGCTTTTGATACAGTCTCTTCAAACCATGTCTGTTGACAACAACTACATATATAGACAGGTCCAACTGATATATTCTTGTGAAACTTTTCAATACAAACATCAATATCACTACCAAATTTTCTGCGCTTTCTGGTTATATTTTCAGCTTGTGAAAAGGATGGATCTTTCCGCTTGGTAGCTTTTCTTTTACAGTCCATAATGCTTTCAGCTTTCTTGTTTCTTTTATTTAATCTCCATTGTTGTTTTGCAAACCTTTCTTGTTCTAATATGAATGGATCTGACCTTGCTTTCCTCTTTGACCGATTTTGTATTTCAATTTCTTTTTGTTTGAATTCATGGCATTCTCGAGATTCTTTTTTCTTTTCACTTTCCCATTTTTTGTATTCATCTATTAATCTGGCTCTTCTCTTACATGCTTTTGTCATAGCTTTGTCTTTTCTCTGATATTCTTCAGATTGTCTAGCACTCTGCATAGATTGGAGTGTATATTCTCTATCTTTTTTTCGATATTCTTCAGATTGTCTAGCACTCTGCTTAGATTTGAGTGTATGTTCTCTATCTTTTTTTTGATATTCTTCGGATTGTCTAGCACTCTGCATAGATTTGAGTGTATATTCTCTATCTTTTTTTTGATATTCTTCGGATTGTCTAGCACTCTGCATAGATTTGAGTGTATATTCTCTATCTTTTTTTTGATATTCTTCGGATTGTCTAGCACTCTGCATAGATTTGAGTGTATATTCTCTATCTTTTTTTTGATATTCTTCGGATTGTCTAGCACTCTGCTTAGATTTGAGTGTATATTCTCTATCTTTTTTTCGATATTCTTCGGATTGTCTAGCACTCTGCTTAGATTTGAGTGTATATTCTCTATCTTTTTTTCGATATTCTTCGGATTGTCTAGCACTCTGCTTAGATTTGAGTGTATATTCTCTATCTTTTTTTTTATATTCTTCAGATTGTCTAGCGCTCTGCTTTGATTTAAGAGTATACTTTTTGTCTTTTACCTTGAAATTAGAGTCTTGCCTTCTTTTCTGCATATAAACTCTCATATATTCTTTTCTTTCTGTGACGTTTGTCTTATTTATAATTTCTTTGTTCCTAATATTTTGATTTTTAGTTCTCTTTGTTCGATTTCCTGTCTTCTCTTCAAGTTTATGTTTTTGATCCTTAAAGTATTTTCCAATAAGTGTTTCACGATTTCCATTGCTTGAATTAGCAAAAACGTCTTCTCTTGCATGTGCAATCCTTGTATGGCTTTCAGAGACCTTTCTCTTGTATGTTACAGATTTCCAAGCATAGTCACATGAAGTGTCAGTATGACATTCAGCATGATTTTGAACATCAAATTCAGAGTTATGCTCAAGATTAGATAAGTCAAAGTCTACAGGAAGAATTTCAAACTGTGCAGAAATTGAAATCATCATACTTTCAAACAACACATATAAAAATGCAACTAGATCATCTAAAGAATTGAAAGCAGCTAGTAATGATTTTCCATCTGGAACAGATAACCCATTGAAACCATGTGAATGTGAATCAAATATAAAGTATTTGCAATCTCTCTTGAACACAGAGGTACAAACTGAACCTGATGATGATGATGATGATTTCGTGTTTAACGACGCGTCAACCCTCTTGGTGGGTCATAAGCGTCAGTCGGTTAATGGTTAAACGGCATGAATAATTATGACGATATTAAAAGTAAGAAGTCAGAATGATAATGTATAAAAATCTGAAACAGTTAAATCTTTTGAAAAAGACCAATTTCTTTTAAGAATAAAATAATGTTACCAACAGGTACATCTCGAAACAGTTGTTGCAAAGTGTCAGCTTTGAAATATAAAATACGTGAGGGTGAAAAGTCAACACAGTCAATTAAGATATGTTTCACAGTGAATGGCTGATCACAACCTACACAAGAAGGTTGATCATCACCATTAAAAATATAAGAATGAGTAACTCTAGTATGGCCGATGCGCAGTCGTGTTAATACTACGTCCTCTTTTCTGGAAAACTGTGGAGGAGAGCATTTTGTACTAACGACAGGTTTAATGGCATGGAGTTTGTTATTTATTGCACGGTCCCATTCGCCTTGCCATTCCGACAAGATGTATCTGTTGATAAATGGTTTAAAATTATTAAAAGGAATTTTAAAAACAGATGGATCAAGATTGAGCGATTCCTTTGCTTTCTTGTCAGCATATTCATTGCCGACAATGCCAATATGGCTCGGAAGCCAACAAAACAAGATTTGGTGTGTTTTAGAAATTTCATGATGTTTTTCGATCAATTTTTGAATTTGAGGATTTTTAGATGATGAATGATCTAAAGCCTTAAGCACAGAAAGTGAATCAGAAAATATAATTGCTTTTTGAATTGTTGAAGAACTGATAAAATCTAAAGCTAGGTCTATTGCTTTGGCTTCAGCTGTAAAAATAGATGAACCATCTGGAAGGCGCATGGTTTTGTGCGTATCTTTAGAAACATACGCACAACCAACATTATCTCCTTCTTTTGAACCATCAGTATAGACTTGCTGGTAATCATTGTAACGTGACTGTAGTACCTGAAAGTTTTGTTTGAGAAGTATTGGATTTGATTCGGATTTTTTTCCATCATGTAAGTCGAACAGAATAGAAGGTTGTTTAATACACCAAGATGGAACTTCGGCGGTTTCATGTTTTTGAATATTTTTAAGGTCGATACCTGAATTTTCCAGCAGTGGTAAAATACGTAATCCAAAAGGTTTGATTGCTGTGGGTTTTGTTTCATACTTATCTACAAATTGAGGTGGAAATGAAATTTTGGATGCCGGGTTAGATGGATTTGCAGCAAGTCTGATAGCATACTGAAGAGAAAGTTTCTCTCTGCGCGAGGTTAAAGACGGTTCACCTGCTTCTACATAAAGGCTTAATACGGGAGAAGTACGGAAGGCTCCCATGGCCAGACGAAGGCCTTGGTGATGGATAGTATCCAAGGATTTTAAATAGGACTTTCTGGCAGAACCATAAACAACAGACCCATAATCTAATTTAGATCTTATTAAAGACCGGTAAAGATGTAATAAAGTATACCGATCTGCTCCCCAACTTGTATGAGCTAAAACTTTCAAAAGATTCAAAGCTTTTAAGCATTTCGCTTTAAGATATTTAATATGAGGAATAAAAGATAACTTTTGATCAAATATGACCCCAAGAAATTTGGCTTCTTCAACAACAGGAATTTGTGATCCGTATAAAAACAGGGAAGGATGTTCGTGTTTCTTCCGTAGTTTACAAAAATGAACACACTGCGTTTTCGACTTGGAGAACTTGAAACCATTTTTATCAGTCCATTCTTCTATTCTTTTTAAATTTTGTTGTAACTTTCGTTCAATTGTTTTCATATTTTTTGAACGGTAACATATACAAAAATCATCAACATACAATGAACAATCAGTTTTGTCGTCCAAACATTGTACAATATTGTTTATTTTGATGTTAAATAGCGTAGTTGAAAGAATACTACCCTGTGGGACACCCTGTTCTTGATCATAGAAATCTGACAGGGTAGACCCCACACGCACCTGAAACATGCGCTCCCCTAAAAAGCTTTCAATAAAACTGGGAAGTTTTCCTCTTAAGCCAATGTTATGTAGATCTTTCAATATTCCATAACGCCATGTTGTATCATATGCTTTCTCCAAGTCGAAAAAGACAGCCACTACGTGTTCTTTGTTAATAAAAGCATCTCGTATAAATGTTTCTAGTCTTATTAAATTGTCATTGGTACTACGTTCCGAACGAAAACCTGATTGATATTCTGAAATGAGGTTGTTGGACTCTAAGTACCAGACTAATCTCTTGTTTATCATTCTCTCCAATGTTTTACACAAACAACTTGTCAAAGCTATCGGACGATAATTTGTAGGTTCTGCATGATCTTTCCCTGGTTTCGGAATTGGCACAACTGTAGCTACACGCCAACTCTCAGGACAGACCCCCGTTTCCCAAATATTATTAAAGATATCTAAAAGTGTTGTAAGAGAACTTTTTGGCAGATGCTTAAGCATCTGATAATGAATTTCATCGGGGCCGGTTGCCGTATCATGTGATTTTTCAATGGCTTCAACGAGTTCGGATAAGTTAAAAGGTGTGTTGTATTCTTCGTGATTAAGGGATTTGAAGTTAAGATTTCTTTTCTCTTGGTCCTTTTTGAAATTTCTAAAAGTGTCGGAATAATTACGCGATGATGAATTTCTCAAGAATGTGTGACCAAGAGTATCTGAAATATCTTTTTTTGTTGAAGCTATTGTGTCAAATTCAGTATTTAAATGTGTAAAACTAGAAGACTTTGTTTTTCCTGAAATTTTTCGTACCATATCCCAAACCTTTTTAATGGGGGTTTTGTAGTTCAATTTGGAGACATATTCTCTCCATGACTTTCGTTTTGAAGCTCGGATTGTTCGCCGAGCTTTAGCTCTAAAAACTTTTACGTCGTTTAGCTTTTCTGAAGTGGGACTTTTGCAGAACTTATTTAGAGCCTGTTTACGTTTTTTAATAGCTTCTTTACAGTCATTATTAAACCAAGGCTTGCTTTTCTTAGTATTTGTGGAGGTCTTTGGAATGCATTGTTCTGATATATTAATAAGTGTATCTGTGAAATCAGAAACAATGTCGGATGATTCATTTAAGTGATCAACTGTTAACTCTTCTTCACATAAATTATGGAATAATTCCCAGTCGGCTTTATTCATTTTCCACTTCTGGTTACAGTCTTCATCTGGTTCGTTTACGCTCTCAATTATAACAGGGAAGTGATCACTTCCGCACTGATCATCATGAACAGACCAGTCATAGTCTAAGAAGAGAGATGGGTGACACAAAGAGAGATCTAAAGAAGATAAATGACCTGTCGCAGGGTGAAGGTAAGTATAAGATTTATCATTCATCAAGCAAAGATCGTTCTTTGCAATAAAATCTTCAACAAGTGCTCCTCTGCTATTGATATCTTTACAGCCCCATAGAATATTGTGACCATTGAAGTCGCCAACTAAAAGATATGGCGATGGAAGTTGATTCAGCAATGAGTCAAGATGTTCGGGCTTTAAAGAAAATGAGGGTGGAATATATAAAGAGCATATTGTAGTTTCTTTATCCAGAGAAACCGATACTGCTACAGCTTGTAGGTCTGTTTTTAATTTGATCTCTCTTTGTGGTAAACATGATTTAACAAAAATTGAACTGCCACCAGATGGTTTGTTACCATCAGAATAGATATAGTTGTATGTATTGAAACCCCTGACATCAATGTTGTCATCAGTTTTTAAAAAAGTTTCTTGCAAACAAAAAACCGATGGGTTTAATAACGAAATAAGTAATAACAGTTCGTTATAATTTGATTTAAGACCTCGACAATTCCATTGTATTATTTTGTGTTTTAAATCCATTTTATGAAGAGATTAAGACTAGAAACTATATTGGAGCTGCAATTGGTGATATAGATCTGCTACCACCAGCTCGTGGTGTTGCAGACCTCGATCTGTTATTGCTACTTGGTGATGATGGAGCTTCAAACTCCATATCACTGTCACTCAGAGATCCGAATCTGTTCTGAAATTTTATATTGTCTCTTTCCATTTTACGTTGTCTGTCTGTTTGTTTTTGAGACAAGTGTTGTTTCTTCGGATCTTCTGATCCCTTAGTTCGACCTAAGTCGAGTTTTTCTTTTACATGCGGCGCTGGCTTCGGTACGGTCGCTGTCGACCGATCCGAAGCAACCTGGATTGCGCCATTTGATAAACTGGTTGAACTTTGTGGTGCCGGAGTGGATTTACTCCATGCACCAGATTTTTTCAGTTCAGCTATGTATGATTCAGCAGTCTGTGTTTCGGAGCTAGAAACTTTTACACTAGCACCCTTTGTGATGCTGGCGTAACTAGTGGTTGGTGTTCTGTATCGCTCATCAACAATTTTCCGCGCTTCTGGGAATGTTATCCCCCTTTGGTATTTGACAGTGAGTATTTCTTTTTCTTTTTTCCATGCCGGACAATCTCGAGAGAAAACAGCATGCTTGCCACCACAATTGACGCATTTGGGTTCATTTTTGCAGTTTTGGTGGTTATCGACATGTTTTTCCTCACCACAGTTAGGGCAGAGTTGTTTCTTCTGACATCTGCTTTCGTGGTGACCAAAAACCTGACAATGATAACATCTGAGAGGGTTTGGTATATACACCTCTACGTTAACAGATAGATATGCAACTTTTATTTTCTTGGGCAGAACTGGTGTATTAAATGTCAACACGTAGGTACTTGTTGGCTTTAATACACCACCTCTACGAACTTGGATGTTACGTACACCAATGACGCCTTCATCTCTCAAATTCTCAACAATCTCGGTATCGCTGCACGGGCGTAGCTCTGGGCTGCGGATGACACCTTTACATGAATTTAGGGTTTTGTGCAACGATACTTTGACGTTGAGATCGAAGAGCTTTGTGGTACCAAGCAGGTTTTTGACCTGCTGTTCTCTCTCGATTTCCAAGAGGAGATCACCTGACTTCAATTTCTTGATACTTTTTGGATGTCCGGCAATGGACACTATAGTCTTTTCGATCACAAAAGGTGATAAATCTGACACCGTACGTGTATCATCACGTGATGTTATCACCAAGAAGCGTGGAAAATTGTTAAGCTTTTGAGTTTCAGACTGCTGACTAGACTGCTGACTTGACTGCTGACTTGACTGTTGACTGGGTTCATCCGTTCCGGATGAATCCTCGTCTTTTTTACGTTTAGCTGCGTTGCGGTTATGTTTTTTTCCATGAGGCATAAGGAAAAAATTCTAGTTTCGTCCCAAGTGCTCTCCGCCCTCCGTGGAGCCCTACAAGGGAACACCATAATGGAGTGGTTATCCAACTCGCAGGTGTTAGAGATACACGTGAGATATACTCGCATAAACAAAATGCCTACACGATTGATCCGTTTAGCCACCGCCTTCTAGAGATAAAAAGACAGAAAAGGGTAAGGTAAATGGGCATATGGTTGGTATCAGGAAAGATACAAAAAGAGTTGAAGAGAAAGCAAAGCGGTATCTCTAGGGCTCGGCGTGACCAGCCGATTGACCGTGCCGGACCGCACGGCCACCCGTCTACACCGAAAAGCCAGGCCAAAGAGGCGTGTTGGGTACCTGAAGCACCGCCACCTCAGGTAACCCTCAACCTCCAGGATCCCTTCTTCCGGCTTACAGGACGCCACCCACGGCAAACGGGTGGTACTTCCTTTAGCTCTTCCCAGTGGGCACAGAGACCACAGCGGCAATGTGCCCAGTGGGAATTGAGCCCCCAGGGCCACGGCAAGGCAGGAAGTCTAATACCTGGGGGACAAACTGAACCTATCATTAATAAAACACTTGAAGAACATTGTAAAGTAGTATACAATGCCTGGTGAAGAGTAGGTAAACTGGTACTGACAAACTGTTCTGTGCAAAGACCTGTTACAACTGCAGATGTTTTCACAACAACTTCTTTGTTTAAAATTGAAACTAATCTTGGAAGTTCATCAAAGCAAAGTAACTTACTTTTGAATTTACCTTTTGCCTTTAATTCATCTATGATCTTATTATACAGACGATCTCCAGCTAAAAGAATATTGTCTAGATCTGTACTACAAGAAATGTCTGAGTATGCTGCATATATTAATGAACAAAGTGCATTTGCAGTGCACTGACATCCTCTGGACTCACTGCTAAATATTTCAGAACCTTGATGAAAAGATCCCAGTTCAAATTTGACAGAGTTAAATGGACCATTAGAAGGCTTCCATAGCATTGTATCAGTTTGTTCTGTTAAAGGAAATGCAGTGTGCATAATTTCTTCATCAATTTGTGTAGAGCTTGACAATACAGTGTTTGTAATATCTATTGGTGAATGGATTTTGGTATTTTGTACTAGCTGTTTTCTGCTATCATTGTAATCTGTACTTTGCAAAACTTCGGAATTTCGTACTGGTTGTTTTCTGTTAATATCTTTTTCATCTGTATTTTGCAAAACTGAGGCAAAAGGTTTTTCCATATCTTTGTCAATTGTACTTTTTATATCTATATCAATTGTACTTTTCATATTTTTGTCTTTTGTACTATTCATAACTAAAGCATCAGATGATACGCTGAGGCAGGTCATACCCACATCTGAAGTATCTAGAGACCCTGCGTCAGATGACACTTTGGGGCAGGTCATACCCCCATCTGACAAATTATCTGACCCTGGCACAGATGTCCCCATCGCTGCAAGCGATTGGGGCTTAGATCCTCCATGATCTGTGAGGGGGGTCAGGCCCACATCTGCGAAAATTAACCCTGGGCTGCTACCATTAGCCCTCATCACTGTCTTTGCCAATGACTTCTTCCAGGTCTTTTTACGTGGCATGACTCAACCTGAAACATACAGAAGTAGGTGTCCTCTTTAAATGGAAATTTAAGGGGGATTCGTATATTTGAAACTTAATCTAAATCATGGTTATACTAGATGAGGTTTTGTAAAACAGAATGTTTTTTTTTTTCACTGGCTTTGGGTAATTTGACAAGATAATCAGTAAAACAATATGATAGCCCTACAGACTTCACTACCGCTGGTGTGTGGGAATGTGTGGCGGCGTAAAAACGTATCCCTGCCCTACATCATAGTGTAGATTATATTTTCTTGTTCTTTGGGATCATTGGTTCCATTGTGGAATTTTGAAAATATATGAGGGTCACTGATGAGGCCTAATTGGCCGAAACTAGCTAGTCTGGCCCAGAAAACATGTACACTCCATATTTTTCACTTCTGTGGTGTATTCCTTGCTTCCAAAGGGTAACCCTTTTATAGAACATAGTTAACTTCACTACAGCTGGTGTGTGGGAATGTGTGGCGACGGTAAAACGTATCCCTGCCCTACATCATAGTGTTGATTATATTTTCTTGTCCTATGGGATCATTGATTCCATTGTGGAATTTTGAAAATATCTGAGGGTCACTGATGAGGCCTAATTGGCCGAAACTAGCTAGTCTGGCCCAGAAAACATGTACACTCCATATTTTTCACTTCTGTGGTGTATTCCTTGCTTCCAAAGGATAACCCTTTTATAGAACATATTTAACTTCACTACAGCTGGTGTGTGGGAATGTTTGGCGGCGGTAAAACGTCTCCCTGCCCTACATCATAGTGTAGATTATATTTTCTTGTCCTTTGGGATCATTGATTCCATTGTGGAATTTTGAAAATTTCTGAGGGTCACTGATGAGGCCTAATTGGCCGAAACTAGCTAGTCTGGCCCAGAAAACATGTACACTCCATATTTTTCACTTCTGTGGTGTATTCCTTGCTTCCAAAGGATAACCCTATTATAGAACATATTTCACATGATTGTGTAAAGTTTCAATCAAGTGCTTTTAATAGGAGACATAAATCCAGCTGAAAAACTGACTAATAAAAAGTGTAATCCACAGTGGAAGATGAGGGGAGGGTTGGAGCCCTGTAAAACCAGTTTAAACACCCAGGCATTATTACTAGCCATCCCAGGGTGTCCCAGCAGTCATTCTTTTGCGAATGCACAGTTCGTTCATGTTTGGTCTGTTTTGGTGTGTGTCCCCATGTCACTTTCTTAAGGTGACTTGAGATGGCTGCATTCTTAGATTGTTGCATCCTGAGTGACCTTTTCTTAACCAGTTTGTACTTTCATTGCAGTTTCATTTGTTTTATGTTTGCTGTTGTTCAATTATTGTATGTTTTAATATTTCAACACTTATGTGTGTCCAAATTATTTAATTTAGTAAAGGTTAAAGAGTTACTACCTATTTTGGAAAGAACTGTTTTTATTGTTTGTTTTGATGGCCCATTCAAATCAATTAAAGTTATTTCTTATCCAGTCAGTTTACCTTACCACACTTCAAGGGTGCCTTATACATCAGGGGTACTGGTATAGTGCATATTCTTTGAACAGAAACTTATAACTGCTCTTCTTGAATCAGGGGAAGGGAGGCAATGAACAATATTCACAAATGAATGTTGCCAACTGTTGCAGATATCTACACTGCGAACTCCTGATCACCAGTCATACAGGCATCCCACTAAGCTACCAAGGGCAGCCGGTTAAAGAGCTGCTAATTGGGCTTGTTGCCTGTAATTTATTTGCTTGCTTAGAAGTGTCTGTTCATCTTTCCCTTGAATGTTTGGGATAGGCTTTGTGGCCCTGTAAAATAGATTTAAGCCCCCCAGTGAAGTTTGTTTCACTGACCTTCCAAAGCGGTTCTTCTCTCGCAGTTTATTTTTGTTAAGGTTTGTCTTTGACTGTTTGTATCCCTTATATTGTTTTGTTTTAGATAGCCAATTGGCCATTTTGTGGGAAAGTAACTGTCCTTTTGGCTTTCCGCTATTGATGTTTCCATTAGGGTCTGATGTTTCATGGATGTGTTTCTTTCCCTTTGGTGTCTCTGATGGGTTAATTGTATCAATTCCTGATCATTGCCTTCACTTCTATTTTGGGGACTGCTTCAATCAGTACCTGAAGTATCTTTACACCTGATTAAAATACTTTTCTAGGGGTTCTCCAGACCGGCATTAATTTGTAAAACAAAGGAACAGAGTTGATAAAAAAGGTTCAGTTATTATTCTTTGATACTTCACTACCTTTCAAGTAAACCGCTTAGAGGTTCTAAGCCTGTCCAGGAACCGTGGTGTGAGGCGGACCATCCATGCTAATAAACCCTATTGGTTTCATTGGGCGACAGGGCTTGAGATGTCATTTCATCTCAATGTCGGGTGAAAGTCCCACAAAATTGGAAGCGACGTCTCCAAAATGACCTTTACAGTGTTGACGGGGACGGTAAACCTCAAATCAAACAAGAATTCCGCCGAAGGCCATGTCGCGCCTGTGGGGGCGCAAAGTCACCCAACCATGATATGTAGGTCAAGGTCAAACATAGATGCTTGCACAAAAGTTTCCATTCTTAAATGCAAGCTTGTACCAAGTACCATTAATGTAGATCCTATAGTTCTTGAGAAATAAACTTGACCATTAGGGTGAACTCTAGGGTGGTCGCAATATTTTACAAAGTCAGTGAACCATGAAATATAAGTCAATGTCAAATATGCATGCTTGCATTTAAGTTACCATACCTTGATACAAGTTTGTACCAAGTATCATTAATGAAGCTATTATAGTTCTTGAGAAATAAACTTGAACCTCAGGGTGAACGCTAGGGTGGTCGCAATATTTTACAAAGTCAGTGAACCATGCAATGTAGGTCAAGGTCAAATATGGATGCTTGCATGTAAGTTGTCATCCCCAGATACAAGTTTGTACCAAGTATCATTAATAAAGCTCTTATAGTTCTTGAGAAATAAACTTGAACCTCAGGGTGAACGCTAGGGTGGTCGCAAATGTTGACGCCTTGACAAACGGACAGACGGACGAACGGACGGAAAACCGGGCGCCTATATCGCGCCATGCTAATAGCAGGCGCGACAACAAACAAAACTACCTTTCAATGTCCTCCAACTTTTTTTCTTTATTGAAGTAAAAGTGACATTGACCTCCTGTCTCAAACACAATAGCATTACACATTACTGACAACTTGAATCAATTTATCAACATGCAATATTTAGACTTTTCATGTTAATAATAATGCAACCACTGTCTCCATTCTTTTGGCACTAATTGAGCAAACTATTCTTCCATCAAACAAAAGGTGTGATCCACTCTGATTCTGCCAAATCATATAGCCATTATTATTTTTTTTTCTTCATTAAATAAATGATCATTTACCTTGGAATACAGTGATGCTTTATTCAAGGACAGTCTTTTACTCTGTTTACACAGTACACTAGTCTCTTTTCACAAACAAGAAACACTGTCTACTTATGTAGCTATCAAACATATAGTTATCACTCTGTCAATTTTATCAAAACACAATATTAATGTTCTTTTCTCACAAATCTTGTTGATACTACAAGAAAAGGAAAACTTTATTAGTCAATGTTGTAGAAACAAACAATTTTTTGAACATTCTAAAAAAAACTGTTCAAATAAATTAAGAACAAGATGTGTTTGTGAAACACGAACATGTCCCCGGGCATGGTCAATTTTTTTCAAAGTTGGTCACAGTTCAAAGTCAAGGTCACAGGTCAAGATTTTTGGTTTTAGTGGGAAGCCCTTGGCACAAGGAACTTGCATGCCAAATATGAAGGCTCTATCTTAAATGGTTTGAAAGTTATGAACAATAATATTTTTTTTAAAGTAGGTCAAGGTCACAGGTCAAAAAGTTCTGCATGAATGTAAGCTCTTGTCACAAAGAAACTACATGCCAAATATGAAAGCTCTATCCTAAACGGTTTGAAAGTTATGACCAAAATGTTATTTTTTCTTTTAAGTAGGTCAAAGGTCAAGGTCACAGGTCAAAAGTTTTGCATGAATGTAAAGCTCTTGTTACAAGGAACCTACATGCCAAATATGAAGGCTGTATCTCAAACGTTTCAAAAGTTATGACCATTGTTAACTTTGTCTTTTATGTAGGTCAAAGGTCAAGGTCACAGGTCAAAAATTTTTGTGTGAATGTAAAGCTCTTGTCACAAGGAACCTGCATGCAAAATATTATGCTGTATCTCAAATGGTTCAAAAGTTATGACCAAAATGTTATTTTTTTATTTTAAGTAGGTCAATGGTCAAGGTCACAGGTAAATTTTTTTTGCATGAATGTAAAGCTTTTGTCACAAGGAACATACATGCCAAATATGAAGGCTGTATCCCAAGCAGTTCAAAAGTTTAGACCAATGTTATTTTTTTCTTTTAAGTAGGTCAAAGGTCAAGGTCACAGGTCAATTTTTTTGCATGAATGTGAAGCTCTTGTCACAAGGAACGTTCATGCCAAATATGAATACTCTATCTTCAATGGTTCAAAAGTTATGACCAATGTTAAAGTTGTCCACGTACAAACCAACAAACAAACAGATAGGGCAAAAAATAATAATGTCTCTGCAATCACTACTGGGGACATAAAAATAAAGTTTAAAAAAATTCTAATTTATAGCTAAATACCATTACAAATATCACAGTGATTTTAACCTCAAATCTATAAAGGTATTTAATATGAAATTTATAAATAATTTTCATTATATTTATATATTAAGTAGATTAGGTTTGTGTATGGCCTACACATTTCTTGAAATTTTCATTCATTGAACAGTGAAAAAGATGACAAAGTATTATAATATGTCTCCCCACCGGGAGCATAAAAACATGATCAGCAAGGCGGTTTTAATCCAGGAAGAGACCCTCTATGCACAGATGAAGGTATTACAACAGGCAAAATGGAGTGTTAATTTTGTGTATCTTTGAAACCAACAAGATCTATCATGAAAAGTCATTAATAACTCACACATTGTTCTGTCACAGGATGGTATGAGTTATATAAAGGCAATGAATTTATGTTCTTTTTTTACTGTTTTGTCCTTGACCTGGGTACATGGCATCTAACAGCTGCACTCTGCAGATTCTGCATAAATGGTGAACATCTTATACAAGTTTCATGAAAATTGTAAATCTTCAGATGGTATAGGAAATTTGAAAGTTTTACAAAATGTCTACAGATGGACCAAACAACCTTCATCTTTCTTACCTGGTACGTCTGCAATCACCCCTTTTGAGGATATTTATTGTTAGTGTTCATTTCAGATGAAAACATTTGTGTATTTGTTTTGGAGTTTTATGGCCCAGCCAACACTAGGTCATTTTTGAGCCAGTCAGTTTAACCACACTTCCCAGACAGGCTTATACATAAAAGGTAAACCAGTGCAGTGCACATTCTTTAGCCAGAAACTGACAGCTGCCCTTCTTGAATAAGCAAAAGGAAGAGAAAGACTGGAAAAGATTTCCTGATAAATTTCCACTATAGATCTTAAAAAAGATTTCATAATCAATCTTTGCAAATGGATGTTGCCAACACCTTAAGGTATCGAACCTGTGACCTCCTGATAACCAGTCTGGAGAGCATCCAACAGAGACACCACGGCCGGCTCAAATAATGATGATGATTTCGTGTTTAACGACGCGTCAACCCTCTTTGTGGGTCATAAGCGTCAAACGGTTAATGGTTAAACGGCAAGAATAATTATGATGATATTAAAAGTAAAAAGTCAGAATGATAATGTATAAAAATCTGAAACAGTTAAATCTTATGAAAAAGACCAATTTCTTTTAAGAATAAAATAATGTTATCAACAGGTACATCTCGAAACAGTTGTTGCAAAGTGTCAGCTTTGAAATATAAAATACGTGAGGGTGAAAAGTCAACACAGTCAATTAAGATATGTTTCACAGTGAATGGCTGATCACAACCTACACAAGAAGGCTGATCATCACCATTAAAAATATAAGAATGAGTAACTCTAGTATGGCCGATGCGCAGTCGTGTTAATACTACGTCCTCTTTTCTGGAAAACTGTGGAGGAGAGCATTTTGTACTAACGACAGGTTTAATGGCATGGAGTTTGTTATTTATTGCACGGTCCCATTCGCCTTGCCATTCCGACAAGATGTATCTATTGATAAATGGTTTAAAATTATTAAAAGGAATTTTAAAAACAGATGGATCAAGATTGAGCGATTCCTTTGCTTTCTTGTCAGCATATTCATTGCCGACAATGCCAATATGGCTCGGAAGCCAACAAAACAAGATTTGGTGTGTTTTAGAAATTTCATGATGTTTTTCGATCAATTTTTGAATTTGAGGATTTTTAGATGATGAATGGTCTAAAGCCTTAAGCACAGAAAGTGAATCAGAAAATATAATTGCTTTTTGAATTGTTGAAGAACTGATAAAATCTAAAGCTAGGTCTATTGCTTTGGCTTCAGCTGTAAAAATAGATGAACCATCTGGAAGGCGCATGGTTTTGTGCGTATCTTTAGAAACATACGCACAACCAACTTTATCTCCTTCTTTGGAACCATCAGTATAGACTTGCTGGTAATCATCGTAACGTGATTGCAGTACCTGAAAGTTTTGTTTGAGAAGTATCGGATTTGATTCGGATTTTTTGCCATCATGTAAGTCGAACAGAATAGAAGGTTGTTTAATACACCAAGATGGAACTTCGGCGGTTTCATGTTTTTGAATATTTTTAAGGTCGATACCTGAATTTTCCAGCAGTGGTAAAATACGTAATCCAAAAGGTTTAATTGCTGTGGGTTTAGTTTCATACCTATCTACAAATTGAGGTCGAAATGAAATTTTGGATGCCGGGTTAGATGGATTTGCAGCAAGTCTAATAGCATACTGAAGAGAAAGTTTCTCTCTGCGCGAGGTTAAAGATGGTTCACCTGCTTCTACATAAAGGCTTAATACGGGAGAAGTACGGAAGGCTCCCATGGCCAGACGAAGGCCTTGGTGATGGATAGTATCCAAGGATTTTAAATAGGACTTTCTGGCAGAACCATAAACAACAGACCCATAATCTAATTTAGATCTTATTAAAGACCGGTAAAGATGTAATAAAGTATACCGATCTGTTCCCCAACTTGTATGAGCTAAAACTTTCAAAAGATTCAAAGCTTTTAAGCATTTCGCTTTAAGATATTTAATATGGGGAATAAAAGATAACTTTTGATCAAATATGACCCCAAGAAATTTGGCTTCTTCAACAACAGGAATTTGTGATCCGTATAAAAACAGGGAAGGATGTTCGTGTTTCTTCCGTAGTTTACAAAAATGAACACACTGCGTTTTCGACTTGGAGAACTTGAAACCATTTTTATCAGTCCATTCTTCTATTCTTTTTAAATTTTGTTGTAACTTTCGTTCAATTGTTTTCATATTTTTTGAACGGTAACATATACAAAAATCATCAACATACAATGAACAATCAGTTTTGTCGTCCAAACATTGTACAATATTGTTTATTTTGATGTTAAATAGCGTAGTTGAAAGAATACTACCCTGTGGGACACCCTGTTCTTGATCATAGAAATCTGACACGGTAGACCCCACACGCACCTGAAACATGCGCTCCCCTAAAAAGCTTTCAATAAAACTGGGAAGTTTTCCTCTTAAGCCATGATGATGATGATGATGATTTCGTGTTTAACGACGCGTCAACCCTCTTGGTGGGTCATAAGCGTCAGTCGGTTAATGGTTAAACGGCATGAATAATTATGATGATATTAAAAGTAACAAGTCAGAATGATAATGTATAAAAATCTGAAACAGTTAAATCTTATGAAAAAGACCAATTTCTTTTAAGAATAAAATAATGTTATCAACAGGTACATCTCGAAACAGTTGTTGCAAAGTGTCAGCTTTGAAATATAAAATACGTGAGGGTGAAAAGTCAACACAGTCAATTAAGATATGTTTCACAGTGAATGGCTGATCACAACCTACACAAGAAGGCTGATCATCACCATTAAAAATATAAGAATGAGTAACTCTAGTATGGCCGATGCGCAGTCGTGTTAATACTACGTCCTCTTTTCTGGAAAACTGTGGAGGAGAGCATTTTGTACTAACGACAGGTTTAATGGCATGGAGTTTGTTATTTATTGCACGGTCCCATTCGCCTTGCCATTCCGACAAGATGTATCTATTGATAAATGGTTTAAAATTATTAAAAGGAATTTTAAAAACAGATGGATCAAGATTGAGCGATTCCTTTGCTTTCTTGTCAGCATATTCATTGCCGACAATGCCAATATGGCTCGGAAGCCAACAAAACAAGATTTGGTGTGTTTTAGAAATTTCATGATGTTTTTCGATCAATTTTTGAATTTGAGGATTTTTAGATGATGAATGGTCTAAAGCCTTAAGCACAGAAAGTGAATCAGAAAATATAATTGCTTTTTGAATTGTTGAAGAACTGATAAAATCTAAAGCTAGGTCTATTGCTTTGGCTTCAGCTGTAAAAATAGATGAACCATCTGGAAGGCGCATGGTTTTGTGCGTATCTTTAGAAACATACGCACAACCAACTTTATCTCCTTCTTTGGAACCATCAGTATAGACTTGCTGGTAATCATCGTAACGTGATTGCAGTACCTGAAAGTTTTGTTTGAGAAGTATCGGATTTGATTCGGATTTTTTGCCATCATGTAAGTCGAACAGAATAGAAGGTTGTTTAATACACCAAGATGGAACTTCGGCGGTTTCATGTTTTTGAATATTTTTAAGGTCGATACCTGAATTTTCCAGCAGTGGTAAAATACGTAATCCAAAAGGTTTAATTGCTGTGGGTTTAGTTTCATACCTATCTACAAATTGAGGTCGAAATGAAATTTTGGATGCCGGGTTAGATGGATTTGCAGCAAGTCTAATAGCATACTGAAGAGAAAGTTTCTCTCTGCGCGAGGTTACAGATGGTTCACCTGCTTCTACATAAAGGCTTAATACGGGAGAAGTACGGAAGGCTCCCATGGCCAGACGAAGGCCTTGGTGATGGATAGTATCCAAGGATTTTAAATAGGACTTTCTGGCAGAACCATAAACAACAGACCCATAATCTAATTTAGATCTTATTAAAGACCGGTAAAGATGTAATAAAGTATACCGATCTGCTCCCCAACTTGTATGAGCTAAAACTTTCAAAAGATTCAAAGCTTTTAAGCATTTCGCTTTAAGATATTTAATATGGGGAATAAAAGATAACTTTTGATCAAATATGACTCCAAGAAATTTGGCTTCTTCAACAACAGGAATTTGTGATCCGTATAAAAACAGGGAAGGATGTTCGTGTTTCTTCCGTAGTTTACAAAAATGAACACACTGCGTTTTCGACTTGGAGAACTTGAATCCATTTTTATCAGTCCATTCTTCTATTCTTTTTAAATTTTGTTGTAACTTTCGTTCAATTGTTTTCATATTTTTTGAACGGTAACATATACAAAAATCATCAACATACAATGAACAATCAGTTTTGTCGTCCAAACATTGTACAATATTGTTTATTTTGATGTTAAATAGCGTAGTTGAAAGAATACTACCCTGTGGGACACCCTGTTCTTGATCATAGAAATCTGACACGGTAGACCCCACACGCACCTGAAACATGCGCTCCCTTAAAAAGCTTTCAATAAAACTGGGAAGTTTTCCTCTTAAGCCAATGTTATGTAGATCTTTCAATATTCCATAACGCCATGTTGTATCATATGCTTTCTCCAAGTCGAAAAAGACAGCTACTACGTGTTCTTTGTTAATAAAAGCATCTCGTATAAATGTTTCTAGTCTTATTAAATTGTCATTGGTACTACGTTCCGAACGAAAGCCCGATTGATATTCTGAAATGAGGTTGTTGGACTCTAAGTACCAGACTAATCTCTTGTTTATCATTCTCTCCAATGTTTTACACAAACAACTTGTCAAAGCTATCGGACGATAATTTGTAGGTTCTGCATGATCTTTCCCTGGTTTTGGAATTGGTACAACTGTAGCTACACGCCAGCTCTCAGGACAGACCCCCGTTTCCCAAATATTATTAAAGATATCTAAAAGTGTTGTAAGAGAACTTTTTGGCAGATGCTTAAGCATCTGATAATGAATTTCATCGGGGCCGGTTGCCGTATCATGTGATTTTTCAATGGCTTCAACGAGTTCGGATAAGTTAAAAGGTTTGTTGTATTCTTCGTGATTAAGTGATTTAAAGTTTAGATTTCTTTTCTCTTGGTCCTTTTTGAAATTTCTAAAAGTGTCAGAATAATTACGCGATGATGAATTTCTCAAGAATGTGTGCCCAAGAGTATCTGAAATATCTTTTTTTGTTGAAGCTATTGTGTCAAATTCAGTATTTAAATGTGTAAAACTAGAAGACTTTGTTTTTCCTGAAATTTTTCGTACCATATCCCAAACCTTTTTAATGGGGGTTTTATAGTTCAATTTGGAGACATATTCTCTCCATGACTTTCGTTTGGAAGCTCGGATTGTTCGCCGAGCTTTAGCTCTAAAAATTTTTACGTCGTTGAGCTTTTCTGAAGTGGGATTTTTGCAGAACTTATTTAGAGCCTGTTTACGCTTTTTAATAGCTTCTTTACAGTCATTATTAAACCAAGGCTTGCTTTTCTTAGTATTTGTGGAGGTCTTTGGAATGCATTGTTCTGATATGTTAATAAGTGTATCTGTGAAATCAGAAACAATGTCGGATGATTCATTAAAATGATCAATTGATAACTCTTCTTCACATAAATTATGGAATAATTCCCAGTCGGCTTTATTCATTTTCCATTTCTGGTTACAGTCCTCATCTGGTTCGTTTACGCTCTCAATTATAACAGGGAAGTGATCACTTCCGCACTGATCATCATGAACAGACCAGTCATAGTCCAAGAAGAGAGATGGGTGACACAAAGAGAGATCTAAAGAAGACAAATGACCTGTCGCAGGGTGAAGGTAAGTATAAGATTTATCATTCATCAAGCAAAGATCGCTCTTTGCAATAAAATCTTCGACAAGTGCTCCTCTGTTATTGATATCTTTACAGCCCCATAGAATATTGTGACCATTGAAGTCGCCAACTAAAAGATATGGCGATGGAAGTTGACTCAGCAATGAGTCAAGATGTTCCGGCTTTAAAGAAAATGAGGGTGGGATATATAGAGAGCAAATTGTAGTTTCTTTATCCAGAGAAACCGATACTGCTATAGCTTGTAGGTCTGTTTTTAATTTGATCTCTCTTTGTGGTAAACATGATTTGACAAAAATTGAACTGCCACCAGATGGTTTGTTACCATCAGAATAGATATAGTTGTATGTATTGAAACCCCTGACATCAATGTTGTCATCAGTTTTTAAAAAAGTTTCTTGCAAACAAAAAACCGATGGGTTTAATAACGAAATAAGTAATAAGAGTTCATTATAATTTGATTTAAGACCTCGACAATTCCATTGTATTATTTTGTGTTTTAAATCCATTTTATGAAGAGATTAAGACTAGAAACTATATTGGAGCTGCAATTGGTGATATAGATCTGCTACCACCAGCTCGTGGTGTTGCTGACCTCGATCTGTTATTGCCATTTGGTGATGATGGAGTTTCAAACTCCATATCACTGTCACTCAAAGATCCGAATCTGTTCTGGAATTTTATATTGTCTCTTTCCATTTTACGTTGTCTGTCTGTTTGTTTTAGAGACAATTGATGTTTTTTGATCGGATCTTCCGATCCCTTATTAGTTCGACCTGAGTCGAGTTTCTCTTTTACATGCGGCGCTGGCTTCGGTACGGTCGCTGTCGACCGATCCGAAGCAACCTGGATTGCGCCTTTTGATAAATTGGTTGAACTTTGTGGTGCTGGAGTGGATTTGCTCCATGCACCAGATTTCTTTAGTTCAGCTATGCATGATTCAACAGTCTGCGTTGCGGAGTTGGAAACTTGTACACCAGCACCCTTTGTGATGCTGGCGTAACTGGTGGTTGGTGTTGTGTATCGCTCGTCAACAATTTTCCGCGCTTCTGGGAATGTCATCCCCCTTTGGTATTTGACAGTAAGTATTTCTTTTTCTTTTTTCCATGCCGGACAATCTCGAGAGAAAACAGCATGCTTGCCACCACAATTTACACATTTGGCCTCATTTTTACAGTTTTGGTGATTATCGACATGTTTTTCTTCACCACAATTTGGACAGAGTTTTTTCTTCTGACATCTGCTTTCGTGGTGGCCAAAAACCTGACACGAGTAACATCTGAGAGGGTTTGGTATATAAACATCCACGTTAACTGAAAGATATGCTACTTTGATTTTCTTGGGTAGAACTGGTGTATTAAAAGTCAACACGTAAGTACCCGTTGGCTTCAATACACCACCTCTACGAACTTGGATGTTACGTACACCAATGACGCCTTCCGATCTCAAGTTCTCAACTATCTCTGCATCGCTGCAAGGACGGAGCTCTGGGCTGCGGATAACACCTTTGCATGAATTAAGTGTATTATGCAGAGATACTTTGACCTTGAGATCGAAGAGCTTTGTGGTACCAAGCAGGCTTTTCACCTGCTGTTCTCTCTCGACTTCTAATAAAAGGTCACCTGACTTAAGCGTTTTAATGCTTTTGGGATGTCCGGCAATGGACATGATGCTCTTTTCTATCACGAATGGGGATAGACTTGACACAGTGCGTGTATCTTCACATGATGACATTACTAAGAAGCGTGGAAAATTTAGTTGCTTTGGTGCTGCAGACTGCTGGCTAGACTGTTGACTAGACTGCTGACTGGGTTCATCCGTTCCGGATGAATCCTCGTCTTTTTTACGTTTGGATGCGTTGCGGTTATGTTTTTTTCCATTAGGCATAAGGAAAAAATTATAGTTTCGTCCCAAGTGCTCTCCGCCCTCCGTGGAGCCCTACAAGGGAACACCATAATGGAGTGGTTATCCAACTCGCAGGTGTTAGAGATACACGTGAGATATACTCGCATAAACAAAATGCTTACACGATTGGTCCGTTTCGCCACCGCCTTCTAGAGATAAAAGACAGAAAAGGGTAAGGTAAATGGGCATATGGTTGGTATCAGGAAAGATACAAAAAGAGTTGAAGAGAAAGCAAAGCGGTATCTCTAGGGCTCGGCGTGACCAGCCGATTGACCGTGCCGGACCGCACGGCCACCCGTCTACACCGAAAAGCCAGGCCAAAGAGGCGTGTTGGGTACCTGAAGCACCGCCACCTCAGGTAACCCTCAACCTCCAGGATCCCTTCTTCCGGCTTACAGGACGCCACCCACGGCAAACGGGTGGTACTTCCTTTAGCTCTTCCCAGTGGGCACAGAGACCACAGCGGCAATGTGCCCAGTGGGAATTGAGCCCCCAGGGCCACGGCAAGGCAGGAAGTCTAATACCTGGGGGTCCTCTTAAGCCAATGTTATGTAGATCTTTCAATATTCCATATCGCCATGTTGTATCATATGCTTTCTCCAAGTCGAAAAAGACAGCTACTACGTGTTCTTTGTTAATAAAAGCATCTCGTATAAATGTTTCTAGTCTTATTAAATTGTCATTGGTACTACGTTCCGAACGAAAGCCCGATTGATATTCTGAAATGAGGTTGTTGGACTCTAAGTACCAGACTAATCTCTTGTTTATCATTCTCTC
The DNA here is from genome assembly GCA_963580285.1 of Lucinisca nassula. Classification (NCBI taxonomy): domain Eukaryota; kingdom Metazoa; phylum Mollusca; class Bivalvia; order Lucinida; family Lucinidae; genus Lucinisca; species Lucinisca nassula. The sequence continues at coordinate 78,280,889 of OY757015.1, read as the reverse complement.
CAATGTTTTACACAAACAACTTGTCAAAGTTATCGGACGATAATTTGTAGGTTCTGCATGATCTTTCCCTGGTTTCGGAATTGGTACAACTGTAGCTACACGCCAGCTCTCAGGACAGACCCCCGTTTCCCAAATATTATTAAAGATATCTAAAAGTGTTGTAAGAGAACTTTTTGGCAGATGCTTAAGCATCTGATAATGAATTTCATCGGGGCCGGTTGCCGTATCATGTGATTTTTCAATGGCTTCAACGAGTTCGGATAAGTTAAAAGGTTTGTTGTATTCTTCGTGATTAAGTGATTTAAAGTTTAGATTTCTTTTCTCTTGGTCCTTTTTGACATTTCTAAAAGTGTCAGAATAATTACGCGATGATGAATTTCTCAAGAATGTGTGCCCAAGAGTATCTGAAATATCTTTTTTTGTTGAAGCTATTGTGTCAAATTCAGTATTTAAATGTGTAAAACTAGAAGACTTTGTTTTTCCTGAAATTTTTCGTACCATATCCCAAACCTTTTTAATGGGGGTTTTATAATTCAATTTGGAGACATATTCTCTCCATGACTTTCGTTTGGAAGCTCGGATTTTTCGCCGAGCTTTAGCTCTAAAAACTTTTACGTCGTTGAGCTTTTCTGAAGTGGGATTTTTGCAGAACTTATTTAGAGCCTGTTTACGCTTTTTAATAGCTTCTTTACAGTCATTATTAAACCAAGGCTTGCTTTTCTTAGTATTTGTGGAGGTCTTTGGAATGCATTGTTCTGATATGTTAATAAGTGTATCTGTGAAATCAGAAACAATGTCGGATGATTCATTAAAATGATCAATTGATAACTCTTCTTCACATAAATTATGGAATAATTCCCAGTCGGCTTTATTCATTTTCCATTTCTGGTTACAGTCCTCATCTGGTTCGTTTACACTCTCAATTATAACAGGGAAGTGATCACTTCCGCACTGATCATCATGAACAGACCAGTCATAGTCCAAGAAGAGAGATGGGTGACACAAAGAGAGATCCAAAGAAGACAAATGACCTGTCGCTGGGTGAAGGTAAGTATAAGATTTATCATTCATCAAGCAAAGATCGCTCTTTGCAATAAAATCTTCAACAAGTGCTCCTCTGTTATTGATATCTTTACAGCCCCATAGAATATTGTGACCATTGAAGTCGCCAACTAAAAGATATGGCGATGGAAGTTGACTCAGCAATGAGTCAAGATGTTCGGGCTTTAACGAAAATGAGGGTGGAATATATAAAGAGCAAATTGTAGTTTCTTTATCCAGAGAAACCGATACTGCTACAGCTTGTAGGTCTGTTTTTAATTTGATCTCTCTTTGTGGTAAACATGATTTAACAAGAATTGAACTGCCACCAGATGGTTTGCTACCATCAGAATAGATATAGTTGTATGTATTGAAACCCCTGACATCAATGTTGTCATCAGTTTTTAAAAAAGTTTCTTGTAAACAAAAAACCGATGGGTTTAATAACGAAATAAGTAATAAGAGTTCATTATAATTTGGTTTAAGACCTCGACAATTCCATTGTATTATTTTGTGTTTTAAATCCATTTTATGAAGAGATTAAGACTAGAAACTATATTGGAGCTGCAATTGGTGATATAGATCTGCTACCACCAGCTCGTGGTGTTGCTGACCTCGATCTGTTATTGCCATTTGGTGATGATGGAGTTTCAGCGAACTCCATATCACTGTCACTCAAAGATCCGAATCTGTTCTGAAATCTAATATTGTCTCTTTCCATTTTACGTTGTCTGTCTGTATGTTTTTGAGACAATTGATGTTTTTTGGTCGGATCTTCCGATCCCTTATTAGTACGACCTGAGTCGAGTTTCTCTTTTACGTGCGGCGCTGGCTTCGGTACGGTCGCTGTCGACCGATCCGAAGCAATCTGGATTGCGCCATTTGATAAGTTGGTTGAACTTTGCGGTGCTGGAGTGGGTTTACTCCATGCACCAGATTTTTTCAGTTCAGCTATGTATGATTCAGCAGTCTGTGTCGCGGAGCTGGTACATTTTACACCAGTACCCTTTGTGATGCTGGCGAAACTGGTGGTTGGTGTTATATATCGCTCATCGACAATTTTTCGCGCTTCCGGGAATGTTATCCCCCTTTGGTATTTGACGGTTAGTATTTCTTTTTCTTTTTTCCATGCCGGACAGTCTCGAGAGAAAACAGCATGTTTGCCATCACAATTTACGCATTTGGGTTCATTTTTGCAGTTGAGGTGATTATCAACATGCTTTTCTTCACCACAATTAGGACAGAGTTTTTTTCTCTGACATCTGCTTTCATGATGGCCAAAAGCCTGACAAGAGTAACATCTAAGAGGGTTTGGGATGTATACCTCTACGTTAATGGAAAGATATGCTACTTTGATTTTCTTGGGTAGAACTGGTGTATTAAAAGTCAACACATAAGTTGCTGTTGGTTTTAGTACACCACTTCTACGGACTTTGATGTTACGAACACCAACAACTCCCTGATCTTTCAAGTTATCGACGATCTCTTCATCTGTACAAGGGCGCAGTTCTGGACTGCGAATCACTCCCTTAGACGAATTTAACGTGTTGTGGAGAGAGACTTTAACCTGAAGATCAAAGAGTTTATTGGTGCTTAGCAGGCTTACAACTTGCTGTTTTTTCTCGACTTCCAAGAGAAGGTCACCTGATTTGAGCTTTTTGATACTCTTAGGGTGTCCGGCTATGGAGTTGATACATTTCTCAATTACGAAAGGAGAAAGGCTGGATACACTTCGTGTATCGTCAAGCGACGAGACAACCAAGAAGCGCGGAACATTGTCGAAATTTGGTTCAGCGGGCTGCTGACTGGTTTGTTGACTTGACTGCTGACTGGCTTGTTGACTGTGTTCATCCGATTCGGATGAATCGTCTTGTTTTTTACGTTTAGGTGCGTTGTGTTTAGATGCGTTGCGGTTATTTTTTTTTCCATGAGGCATAAGGAAAAAATTCAAGTTTCGTCCCAAGTGCTCTCCGCCCTCCGTGGAGCCCTACAAGGGAACACCATAATGGAGTGGTTATCCAACTCGCAGGTGTTAGAGATACACGTGAGATATACTCGCATAAACAAAATGCCTACACGATTGATCCGTTTTGCCACCGCCTTCTAGAGATAAAAAGACAGAAAAGGGTAAGGTAAATGGGCATATGGTTGGTATCAGGAAAGATACAAAAAGAGTTGAAGAGAAAGCAAAGTGGTATCTCTAGGGCTCGGCGTGACCAGCCGATTGACCGTGCCGGACCGCACGGCCACCCGTCTACACCGAAAAGCCAGGCCAAAGAGGCGTGTTGGGAACCTGAAGCACCGCCACCTCAGGTAACCCTCAACCTCCAGGATCCCTTCTTCCGGCTTACAGGACGCCACCCACGGCAAACGGGTGGTACTTCCTTTAGCTCTTCCCAGTGGGCACAAAGACCACAGCGGCAATGTGCCCAGTGGGAATTGAGCCCCCAGGGCCACGGCAAGGCAGGAAGTCTAATACCTGGGGGCCGGCTCAAATAAACTAGTTTTATAAGATAAACTATCATTAATATTATAAAGCCACAATAAACAATATCCTGGGTACGACTATAAACGACAATAATATTGCTCTTCACCAAGCTGTAAACTAGATCTTCATCGATTTGAAATGATGCATGGAATCTGAAAAAAAAATTCATGAAAGTGTCAATATTATCAAAACAACTGTTATCATTATCTTCAATTTCGTTTTCTATTACTACACAAGTATAGTAGTCGCAGATAAGATTGACTAGGCTGAGCTATCATTTGTACCTGCCTTAGGAATATCCCATTAACAAAAAGGTAAATCAAGTCACCCGATTGTGTGAATTCATCTGTAACATAAGCATAGCTGTGGCGTATAAGACCATTTCGTCCGCTTGTAGAAAGCGTGCGAAAGGCACTCCACCGAATCTTCTGGTGGACTCAGCGAATTTGACATATATTGACAACACGTGAATAGCTCCGCCTAGTCAATCTTACCTGCGACTTCTATAGACTGATCCAATGTTTTGACATGTGACCTTGTTTACTTGTCACTGCGCATGCACAAAACTATTTTTCCATTTGATAGAGATCTTTCGTGGTTGGCAAAAAGCCGCTGGTTCCATATAAACACGCACCAAATTTCGGCCCCCACCCATCGGGGCTTAAAGAGCTTAACCTGACCCACACACGAGTACTGGTAAACTGCTTAGTGGATCTAAGCCTGCCCAGGCAAAGCGATGTGAGTGTCGGACCGTCCATGCTTATAAACCCTATTGGTTTCATTGGGCAAAGGGGCATGAGATGTCATTTCATCTCAATGTCGGGAAAAAGTCCCACAAAATTGGAAGCAACGTCTCCAAAATGACCTTTACAGTGTTGACACGGACGTAAAACCTCAAATCAAAGAAACAAACACACCAAATATCAAAGAGCTTGGCCTTGTGGCTTCAGAGGAGAAGATTATTTAAGATTTTTCCTGTATAAGTCAATGTAAAACTAAAGGGGCCCCAGGGTGGTGGGATTTTTTGCCCCAGGGCTATAGTTTGAACAGTCTTGATTTAGGTCCACTAGATGAAGCTTCACACCAAATATCAAAGACCTGAGCCTAGTGGTTTCAGAGAAGATTTTTTAAAGATTTTTCCTACATAAGTTAATGTAAAACCAAAGGGCCCAGCATGGGGGGGGGGGGGGCATTTTTGGCGCAAGGGCTATAATTTGAACAATCATGGCAGAGGTCCACTAGATGAAGCTACACACCAAATATAAAAGAGCTGGAGCTTGTGGTTTCTGAGGAGAAGATTTTTTAAGACTGTTCCTAAAAAGTCAATGTAAAACTAAACTGGCCCCGGGGCAGGGGGACTTTTGGCCCCAGGGCTATAATGTAAATAGTCTTGATAGAGGTCCACTAGATGAAGCTTCACACCAAATATCAAAGACCTAGGCCTTGGGGTTTCAGAGAAGAACATTTTTTAAAGATTTTTCCTATATAAGTAAATGTAAAACCAAAGGGCCTCACATCGGAGGCATTTTTGGCGCAAGTGCTATAATTTGAACAATCTTGGTAGAAGTTCACTAGATGAAGCTACACACCAAATATCAAGGACCTGAGCCTTCTGGTTTCAGACAAGAAGAGTTTTAAAGGTTTTCCCTATATAAGTCTGTGTAAAACTAAAAGGGCCCCGGGGCAGGGGGCATTTTTGGCCCCAGGGCTATAATTTGAAAAATCATGGTAGAGGTCCAGTAGATGAAGCTACACACCAAATATCAAAGACCTGGGCCTTGTGGTTTCAGAGGAGAAGATATTTTAAGATTTTTCCTATATAAGTCAATGTAAAACCAAGGGGTGTCAGGGCGGGGGTATTTTTGGCCCAAGGGCTATAATTTGAACAATCGTGGAGATCCAGTAGAGGAAGCTACACACCAAATATCAAAGACCTGGGCCTTGTGGTTTTAGAGGAGAAGATATTTTAAGATTTTTCCTATATAAGTCAATATAAAACCAAGGGGTCCCGGGGCGGGGGTATCTTTTGCCCCAGGGCTATAATTTGGACAATCCTGATAGAGGTCCACACGACGAAGCTTCATACCAAATATCAAACACCTGAGCCTTCTGGTTTCAGACAAGAAGACTTTTAAAGCTTTTCTCTATGTAAGTCTATGTAAAACAAAAGGGCACCGGGGCGGGGACATTTTGCGCCCCAGGATTATAATTTGAACAATCTTGGTAGAGGTCCACTAGATGAAGCTACACACCAAATATCGAACTCTTGGGCCTTGTGGTTTCAGAGAAGAAGATTTTTTTAAGTTTTCATTAAAAACATCTATTTTTGGCTCCTGTGACCTTGATGTGCAATGGACCGGAACCATTTGAACAACTTTGAAAGGGGACGACCTAAGGATCATTCCTGTGAAGTTTGGTCAAAATCCGATCAGTGGTTTAGGAGGAGATGTCCTTTGAAGAAATTGTTTATGGACGGACGCACGGACAACGGACGAAAAGTGATCACAAAAGCTCACCTCGTCATTACATTACAGGTGAGCTAATAAAACTATGTAAAACCAAAGGGCCCCGGGGCAGGGGCTATAATTTGAACAATCTTGGTAGAGGTCCACTAGATGAAGCTCCATACCAAATATCAAAGACATGGGCCTTGTGGTTTCAGAGAAGAAGATTTTTAAAGATTTCCCTATATATGTCTATGAAAAACCAAAGGGTCTCAGGGCAGGGGCATTTTTGGCCCCAGGGCTATAATTTGTACAATTTTGATAGAGGTCCACTAGATGAAATTTCACACCAAATATCAAAGACCTAGGCCTAGTGGTTTCACAGAAGAAGATTTTTAAAGATTTTCCCTTTATAAGTCTATGTAAAACCAAAGGGCCCCCGAGACAGGGGTGTTTTTGGTCTCAGGGCTATAATTTGAACAATCTTGGTAGAGGTCCACTAGATGAAGCTTCATACCAAATATCAAAGAGCTAGGTCTTCTGGTTTCAGAGAAGAAGATTTTTCAAGATTTTCCCTACATATAAGTCTATGTAATACCAAAGGGCCCCAGTGGGGGCATTTTTGGCCCCAGGGCTAAAACTGAACAATCTTGGTAGGGGTCCACAAGATTAAGCTTCATACCAAATATCAAAGACCTAGGCCTTGTGGTTTCAGAGAAAAAGATTTTTCAAGATTTTCCCTAAATAAGTCTATGTAAAACCAAAGGGCCCTGGAGCGGAAGCATTTTTGGCCCCAGGGCTATAATTTGAACAATCTTAGTAGGGGTCCACTAGGTGAAGCTTCATACCAAATATCAAAGAACTGGACCTTGTGGTTTCAGAGAAGAAGATTTTTAAAGATTTTCCCTATAGAAGTCATGTAAAACCAAAGGGCCCAAGAGCGGGGGCAATTTTGGCCCCAGCACTATAATTTGAACAATCTTGGTAGGGGTCCACTAGGTGAAGCTTCATACTAAATATCAAAGACCTGGGCCTTGTGGTTTCAGAGAAGAAGATTTTTAAAGATTTTCCCTATATAAGCCTATGTAAAACCAAAAGGCCCAGGTGGGTGGGGGGGTGGGGGGGACCTGGGCCTTGTGGGGTGAAGCTTCATACCAAATATCAAAGACATGGGCCTTACGGTTTGAGAGAAGAAAATTTTTAAATATTTTCCCTATATAAGCCCATGTAAAACCAAAGGGCCCGAGAGCGGGGGCATATTTGACCCCAGCACTATAATTTGAACAATCTTGGTAGGGGTCCACTAGATGAAGCTTCATATCAAATATCAAAGACCTAGGCCTTGCGGTTTCAGAGAAGAAGATTTTTAAAGATTTTCCCTATATAAGCCCATGTAAAACCAAAGGGCCCCGGGGCAGGGGCATATTGGCCCCAGCACTATAATTTGAACAATCTTGGTAGGGGTCCACTAGATGAAGCTTCATACCAAATATCAAAGACCTGGGTATTACGGTTTCAGAGAAGAAGATTTTTAAAGCTCTTCCCTATATAAGCCTATGTAAAACCAAAGGGCCCCGGAGCGGGGGCATTTTAGGCCCCAGCACTATAATTTGAACAATCTTGGTAGGGGTCCACTAGATGAAGCTTCATACCAAATATCAAAGACCTGGGCCTTGCGGTTTCAGAGAAGAAGATTTTTTAAGATTTTCCCTATATAAGCCCATGTAAAACCAAAGGGCTCCTGAGCGGGGGCATATTTGACCCCAGCACTATAATTTGAACAATCTTGGTAGGGGTCCACTAGATGAAGCTTCATACCAAATATCAAAGACCTAGGCCTTGCGGTTTCAGAGAAGAAGATTTTTAAAGATTTTCCCTATATAAGCCCATGTAAAACCAAAGGGCCCCGGGGCTGGGGCAATTTTGGCCCCAGCACTATAATTTGAACAATCTTGGTAGGGATCCCCTAGATGAAGCTTCATACCAAATAACAAAGACCTGGGCCTTATCGTTTCAGAGAAGAAGATTTTTACAGCTCTTCCCTATATAAGCCCATGTAAAACCAAAGGGCCCCGGAGCAGGGGCATTTTTGGCCCCAGCACTATAATTTGAACAACCTTGGTAGGGGTCCACTAGATGAAGCTTCATACCAAATATCAAAGACCTGGGCCTTGCGGTTTCAGAGAAGAAGATTTTTAAAGATTTTCCCTATATAAGCCCATGTAAAACCAAAGGGCCCCGGAGCGGGGGCATTTTTGGCCCCAGCACTACAATTTGAACAATCTTGGTAGGGGTCCACTAGATGAAGCTTCATACCAAATATCAAAGACCTGGGCCTTATGGTTTCAGAGAAGAAGATTTTTAAAGATTTTCCCTATATAAGCCCATGTAAAACCAAAGGGCCCCGGAGCAGGGGCATTTTTGGTCCCAGCACTATAATTTGAACAATCTTGGTAGGGGTCCACTAGATGAAGCTTCATACCAAATATCAAAGACCTGGGCCTTGTGGTTTCAGACAAGAAGATTTTTTAAGTTTTTGGTGAAAAAAATCTATTTTTGGCTCCTATGACCTAGATGTGCAACGGACCGGAACCATTTGAACAACTTTGAAAGGGGACCACCTAAGGATCATTCCTGTGAAGTTTGGTCAAAATCCAATCAGTGGTTTAGGAGGAGATGTCGTTTAAAGAAATTGTTTACGGACGGACGGACGGACGCACGCACGCACGGACGACGGACGAAAAGTGATCCCAAAAGCTCACCTCGTCACTACGTGACGGTGAGCTAAAAATTGTAATTGCAACATCGGAGTGCTCGCTTGGTTTCAATAATGATGTAAATGTTAAACCTGTTGCACCTACTACACAACCTGCAACTATACAAGGCGCACCAACAAAGAAATCTCTACCAGAACCTGTTGAAAAGAAACAAACAAAGAAATCTCTACCAGAACCTGTTGAAAAGAAACAAGCAACACAACACGAAGACAACAAAACAGCATTAATAGTAGGAAGTATAGTAATAGGTATTATTGCACTCAGGATTTATTAATATACTCTCTTGCAGCTGCATACAATAATCCTACAATAAGGACAAGCAACGCCCAGAGATGTTCACCAAACCAGTTAACCACTTTTCCAGTAGTAGACAACAGCCAAGACACAATGGAACCAATAATACCCGGTAGCGCTGCTGCTGCTTTTCCTGCAAGATTGGCTAATAGTTTACCAAGATTACTTAATTGTTTTTTATCCAATTTTCTATACCATCTTTTGACGGTGGTTTAGGGGTTATAGATCCACTACCAGTAGGAATAACAGCCTCAACAATAACACCAATAATCATTCCAAAAGCAGTTAAAACACTAACAATTGTAATTCCTTGTTCTCTAAATAATGTTTTAATTCTCTCACCTAATGTTGTGTCTTCTTTCAAAACTTTATTTATAGTTTCTTTTATTATGTTTACCTGGGTACGTAATGCTTCCCTATTTGTACTAGCAGCCTCGTGTCTTACAGCTCTCTCATCTTCAAGGTTTTTCAAACGAGCTGTTATGTCTTTTCTGCTAATTTCATCTTCAGCTTCTTGTAATTTTCGTTTTTCTTTGGCTATGTCATCATCAATGTTTGTCAGCTTTGCTAAGTTATTTGTAAGTTCACCACGAATAGATTGTAGTGTCTTATCTAGACCTTGCAGTTCTCTTAATGTTAGACCTTCTGTTTGTGTGCGTGCATTTTTGATTTCTGGCAGCTCTAAATTATCAAAAAGAGATGTAACAGTGGTCTCAGCCTTATTTGCTGTGTCTACTACATTTTGCACATCTTTGGTTGAAGACAAATCTTTTAGTGGTATTTGTTCTCCAGCATTTAGTAAATCATATCGCGTACTTCCCAGAGCCCTCCTTGCCTGTTGAGTTATCTTTTTTTTGCTTTGATAACGTGATAAATTTAAATATTGTCTGATTGCCCGGGTTCCGCCACCACCTACTACACGGTTGTATTCTTTTACTAAAGAACCCAAAGAAAGAAATGTTGCTGTGCCTTGCTTTGCAGTAATTCTGATTTCTTTGTCGCCGACAACCCAATATAAAGTTTTATCATCGGATAATCTAAACTGATCATAATCTACTTTGTCTGGCGTAATTAGATAGCGCTTGCTTATTTCATCATAAAACGTCTTTACAAGTTTTTCTTTATAGTGTTGAAGAGCAGTCTGTTCGAGCTCTCCTCTTAAGTCATCAATCATATCACCCTGATTTAGAATAATACTCTGATCAATTTCATCAGGGGCCATAGGTAATTTGGAATCTATATCATCATCATCATGGGCATCTTTGTCAAATGTAGAATTCTCAAAATCAAATCCTTCAGCCATTTTTAGTTATTAAATTTTTCCTTAAAAAAATGTCGTCCTATGGAAACAAATAAAACCCTTACAGAAAAATAAGAGAACCACGTGGTATGAGAGGTATCCGCCATCTATTGACCAAAATCAACAGTTATTAGTGAGATTTCCTAATCTAAGTAGTAATGATGTTATTTTTCCCGGAACGGTCAGATTAGCATTTGAAATTGAACTAAACTCTAAAGATGCAAATGCAACTATATTCCCAAACATAGGAAGAGCAATAATTAAGAAAACAACAATAAGAATAAGTGGAAATGAAGTTATGTCCATTGATGATAGTGACATCTATCATTGTTATATTGATTTATGGAAGACTCCTACAGAACGCGTAAATATGGCATACCAAGGCATTGGCAAACCAAACATGTTGAAACTTAGAGTGGGGGCAAAAAATGCAACAGCGGATAAAGAAGATCAAGCCATCGCAAAAGCATATGGAAACAGGTTTTGCATCCCACTTGATTTTGAATTATTGGAAACCCATACGCCATTTTATCAAGCAGGCCTCGGGGATAGATTAGAATATGAACTTACATTCAATGATTACATGAAAGTTATTAATTCAGCAGATGCAACTTCAACTTATACAATCAAAAATATTTGTTTGGAATTTGATATGGTTTCTAATACTGAATTAGCAAGAGAAATAAGTCAGCAAGTCAGTAACAAAATGGTTATTTTATACGATAGAATACTTAGGCATAGAAAAATAACGAAGAATAAATCTGATACACTATGGAATATCAATCTTAATGTTCCTGCAAGAAGCATGAAAGGAATTCTCATGCTATTCGAAGATCCTGAAAGGACCAGCACAGAAGAATATTATAATCCAGAAATTACAAAAGTGGAAATGACTATAGAATGATGATGATGATTTCGTGTTTAACGACGCGTCAACCCTCTTTGTGGGTCATAAGCGTCAGTCGGATAATGGTTAAGCGGCATGAATAATTATGACGATATTAAAAGTAACAAGTCAGAATGATAATGTATAAAAATCTGAAAAGGTTAAATCTTATGAAAAAGACCAATTTCTTTTAAGAATAAAATAATGTTATCAACAGGTACATCTCGAAACAGTTGTTGCAAAGTGTCAGCTTTGAAATATAAAATACGTGAGGGTGAAAAGTCAACACAGTCAATTAAGATATGTTTCACAGTGAATGGCTGATCACAACCTACACAAGAAGGCTGATCATCACCATTAAAAATATAAGAATGAGTAACTCTAGTATGGCCGATGCGCAGTCGTGTTAATACTACGTCCTCTTTTCTGGAAAACTGTGGAGGAGAGCATTTTGTACTAACGACAGGTTTAATGGCATGGAGTTTGTTATTTATTGCACGGTCCCATTCGCCTTGCCATTCCGACAAGATGTATCTGTTGATAAATGGTTTAAAATTATTAAAGGGAATTTTAAAAACAGATGGATCAAGATTGAGCGATTCCTTTGCTTTCTTGTCAGCATATTCATTGCCGACAATGCCAATATGGCTCGGAAGCCAACAAAACAAGATTTGGCGTGTTTTAGAAATTTCATGATGTTTTTCGATCAATTTTTGAATTTGAGGATTTTTAGATGATGAATGGTTTAAAGCCTTAAGCACAGAAAGTGAATCAGAAAATATAATTGCTTTTTGAATTATTGAAGAACTGATAAAATCTAAAGCTAGGTCTATTGCTTTGGCTTCAGCTGTAAAAATAGATGAACCATCTGGAAGGCGCATGGTTTTGTGCGTATCTTTAGAAACATACGCACAACCAACTTTATCTCCTTCTTTGGAACCATCAGTATAGACTTGCTGGTAATCATTGTAACGTGACTGCAGTACCTGGAAGTTTTGTTTGAGAAGTATCGGATTTGATTCGGATTTTTTGCCATCATGCAAGTCGAACAGAATAGAAGGTTGTTTAATACACCAAGATGGAACTTCGGCCGTTTCATGTTTTTGAATATTTTTAAGGTCGATGCCTGAATTTTCTAGCAGTGGTAAAATTCGTAATCCAAAAGGTTTGATTGCTGTGGGTTTAGTTTCATACTTATCTATAAATTGAGGTGGAAATGAAATTTTGGATGCCGGGTTAGATGGATTTGCAGCAAGTCTAATAGCATACTGAAGAGAAAGTTTCTCTCTGCGCGAAGTTAAAGATGGTTCACCTGCTTCTACATAAAGGCTTAATACGGGAGAAGTACGAAAGGCTCCCATAGCCAGACGAAGGCCTTGGTGATGGATAGTATCCAATGATTTTAAATAGGACTTTCTGGCAGAACCATAAACAACAGACCCATAATCTAATTTAGATCTTATTAAAGACCGGTAAAGATGTAATAAAGTATACCGATCTGCTCCCCAACTTGTATGGGCTAAAACTTTCAAAAGATTCAAAGCTTTTAAGCATTTCGCTTTAAGATATTTAATATGGGGAATAAAAGATAACTTTTGATCAAATATGACCCCAAGAAATTTGGCTTCTTCAACAACAGGAATTTGTGATCCGTATAAAAACAAGGAAGGATGTTCGTGTTTCTTCCGTAGTTTACAAAAATGAACACACTGCGTTTTCGACTTGGAGAACTTGAAACCATTTTTATCAGTCCATTCTTCTATTCGTTTTAAATTTTGTTGCAACTTTCGTTCAATTGTTTTCATATTTTTTGAACGGTAACATATACAGAAATCGTCAACATACAAGGAACAATCAGTTTTGTCGTCCAAACATTTTACAATATTGTTTATTTTGATGTTAAATAGCGTAGTTGAAAGAATACTACCCTGTGGGACACCCTGTTCTTGATCATAGAAATCTGACAGGGTAGACCCCACACGCACCTGAAACATGCGCTCCCCTAAAAAGCTTTCAATAAAACTGGGAAGTTTTCCTCTTAAGCCAATGTTATGGAGATCTTTCAATATACCATAACGCCATGTTGTATCATATGCTTTCTCCAAGTCGAAAAAGACAGCTACTACGTGTTCTTTGTTAATAAAAGCATCTCGTATAAATGTTTCTAGTCTTATTAAATTGTCATTGGTACTGCGTTCCGAACGAAAACCCGATTGATATTCTGAAATGAGGTTGTTGGACTCTAAGTACCAGACTAATCTCTTGTTTATCATTCTCTCCAATGTTTTACACAAACAACTTGTCAAAGCTATCGGACGATAATTTGTAGGTTCTGCATGATCTTTCCCTGGTTTCGGAATTGGTACAACTGTAGCTACACGCCAGCTCTCAGGACAGACCCCCGTTTCCCAAATATTATTAAAGATATCTAAAAGTGTTGTAAGAGAACTTTTTGGCAGATGCTTAAGCATCTGATAATGAATTTCATCGGGGCCGGTTGCCGTATCATGTGATTTTTCAATGGCTTCAACGAGTTCGGATAAGTTAAAAGGTTTGTTGTATTCTTCGTGATTAAGTGATTTAAAGTTTAGATTTCTTTTCTCTTGGTCCTTTTTGAAATTTCTAAAAGTGTCAGAATAATTACGCGATGATGAATTTCTCAAGAATGTGTGCCCAAGAGTATCTGAAATATCTTTTTTTGTTGAAGCTATTGTGTCAAATTCAGTATTTAAATGTGTAAAACTAGAGGACTTTGTTTTTCCTGAAATTTTTCGTACCATATCCCAAACCTTTTTAATGGGGGTTTTGTAGTTCAATTTGGAGACATATTCTCTCCATGACTTTCGTTTTGAAGCTCGGATTGTTCGCCGAGCTTTAGCTCTAAAAACTTTTACGTCGTTTAGCTTTTCTGAAGTGGGACTTTTGCAGAACTTATTTAGAGCCTGTTTACGCTTTTTAATAGCTTCTTTACAGTCATTATTAAACCAAGGCTTGGTTTTCTTAGTATTTGTGGAGGTCTTTGGAATGCATTGTTCTGATATATTAATAAGTGTATCTGTGAAATCAGAAACAATGTCGGATGATTCATTTAATTGATCAACTGTTAACTCTTCTTCACATAAATTATGGAATAATTCCCAGTCGGCTTTATTTATTTTCCACTTCTGGTTACAGTCTTCATCTGGTTCGTTTACGCTCTCAATTATAACAGGGAAGTGATCACTTCCGCACTGATCATCATGAACAGACCAGTCATAGTCCAAGAAGAGAGATGGATGACACAAAGAGAGATCTAATGAAGACAAATGACCTGTCGCAGGGTGAAGGTAAGTATAAGATTTATCATTCATTAAGCAAAGATCGTTATTTGTAATAAAATCTTCAATAAGTGCTCCTCTGTTGTTGTTATCTTTACAACCCCATAGAATGTTATGACCATTGAAGTCGCCAACTAAAATATATGGCGATGGAAGTTGATCCAGCAATGATTCAAGATGTTCGGGCTCTAAAGAAAATGAAGGTGGTATATATAAAGAACAAATTGTAGTTTCTTTATCTAGAGAAACCGATACTGCTACAGCTTGTAGGTCTGTTTTTAATTTGATCTCTCTTTGTGGTAAACATGATTTGACAAAAATCGAACTGCCACCAGATGGTTTGTTACCATCAGAAAAGATATAGTTATATGTATTGAAACCCCTGACATCAATGTTGTCATCAGTTTTTATAAAGGTTTCTTGCAAACAAAAAACCGATGGGTTTAATAACGAAATAAGTAATAAGAGTTCATTATAATTTGATTTAAGACCTCGACAATTCCACTGTATTATTTTGTGTTTCAAATCCATTTTGGAGAGATATTTATACGACTAGAAACTATATTGGAGCTGCAATTGGTGATATAGATCTGCTACCACCACCTTTTGGTGTTGTTGACCTCGATCTGTTATTGTCACTTCGAGGTGATGGAGTTTCAGTGAACTCCATATCATTGTCACTCAAACATCCAAATCTGTTCTGATATTTAATATGGTCTCGTTCCATTTTACGTTGTCTTTCTGTTTGTTTTTGAGATGTTTGTTGTTTTTGTTGTTGTTTTTTCAAATCGTTTTTCGTAATGTGTTTATTCGGATCTTCCGATCCACCACTGGCTTGACCTGTGTCTAATTTAGACTTTGCATGCGGCGCTGGCTTCGGTACGGTCGCTGTCGACCGACCCGAAACGACCTGGATTGCGCCATTTGATAAATTGTTTGAACTTTGTGGTGCTGGAGTAGAATTACTCCATGCACCAGATTTTTTAAGTTCAGCAATGTACGAGTCAACAGTCTGCGTTCCACTGTGTTCGACTTTTACACCGGCACCCTTTGTGATGCTGGCGTAACTGACGGTTGATGTTGTATTTCGCTCTTCAACAATTTTTCTCGCTTCTGGGAATGTAATGGAATTTTGGAATTTAACAGTGAGTATTTCTTTTTCTTTTTTCCATGCCGGACATTCTCGAGAGAAAACAGCATGTTTTCCACCACAATTGACGCATTTGGCCTCGTTCCGACAATCCTGGTGATTAGCCACATGTTTCTCTTCACCACAGTTGGGACAGAGGGATGTCTTCTGACATTTGCTTTCATGATGGCCAAAAACCTGACAATTGTAGCATCTGAGAGGGTTTGGAATATAAACCTCTACGTTTACAGAGAGATATGCTACTTTGATTTTCTTGGGCAGAACTGGTGTATTAAAGGTTAGAACGTAAGTGCTCGTTGGCTTTAATATACCACCTCTGCGAACTTGGATGTTACGAACACCAATTACGCCTTCATCTCTCAAGTTCTCGATGATCTCTGCGTCGCTGCAAGGACGTAACTCCGGGCTGCGAATGACACCTTTACATGAATTGAGTGTATGGTGCAGAGACACCTTTACGTTGAGATCGAACAACTTTGTGGTACGAAGTAGGCTTTTAACCTGCTGTTCCCTCTCGACTTCTATAAGAAGATCACCTGACTTAAGTTTTTTTATACTTTTTGGATGTCCGGCTATGGACACTAAACTTTTTTCGATAACAAATGGAGATATATTTGAAACCGTGCGTTGATCTTCAACTGACGTCATTACCAAAAAGCGAGAAAAATTTAAGAGCTTTGGTGCTGCAGACTGCTGACTAGATTCCTGACTAGACTGTTGCTTAGGTTCATCCGATTCGGACGAATCCTCGTCTTTTTTACGTTTGATTGCGTTGCGGTTATGATTTTTGTTCTTCGGCATGAAGAAAGCTTTAAGGTTCGTCCCAAGTGCTCTCCGCCCTCCTTGGAGCCCTACAAGGGAACACCATAATGGAGTGGTTTTCCGACTCACAGGTGTTAGAGATACACGTGAGATATACTCGCATAAACAAAAAGCCTACACGATTGGTCCGTTTGGCCACCGCCTTCTAGAGATAAAAAGACAGAAAGGGTAAGGTAATGGGCATATGGTTGGTATCAGGAAAGATACAAAAAGAATGGAAAAGAAAGCAAAGCGGTATCTCTAGGGCTTGGCGCGACCAGCCGATTGACCGTGCCGGACCGCACGGCCACCCGTCTACACCGAAAAGCCAGGCCAAAGAGGCGTGTTGGGTACCTGAAGCACCGCTACCTCAGGTAACCCTCAACCTCCAGGATCCCTTCTTCCGGCTTACAGGACGCCACCCACGGCAAACGGGTGGTACTTCCTTTAGCTCTTCCCAGTGGGCACAGAGACCACAGCGGCAATGTGCCCAGTGAGAATTGAGCCCCCAGGGCCACGGCAAGGCAGGAAGTCTAATACCTGGGGGAAATGACTATAGAAGGGATTCCGAATCAACTATATAGTCAAGGAATGAAATCGTACCAACAGTGGGACGAAATAATAAATTCTTTGCCCTAAATTCAAAAAGAAACAAAGAAACAAATATGGTCATTAAAGATACAAATTTTACTGATACAACGCTAGAAAAATATCTAACGATTAATTACGCTTTATGGTTAGATTTACGTTCAACGGACGATAATAATCTTCACGGTTCTGGGAGAAGAATAGAAAATGCCTCAGAAGGTATAACAATACAAATAACAAAAGAAGCAGGAGGAAATGAACCAATAAATGTTTATCTGTTTGTGATACAGGATGCACAAATCAATTTTGAAGATGGAAGATTTAAAGAAGCTCATTATTAATCTACAAAAATGGAACTACCTAAATATCCACACAGTGCAATTATTTGTGGTCAAACTGGCTGTGGAAAAACAGAGTTTGTTTTAGACTTACTTGAAGGTGAATATAGAGGTGTATTTAGTCATATTGTTATACTTTGCCCAACCATTCAATGGAACATGGCTTACAAAAATCGTGAGTGGATTGGGGATGTTAGAAACCCAAAAACAAAAAATATTGAAATCGTAAATCCTATAACGTCAGATGGAACAGAAAAGCTTCAAGAACTATTACGGTCGTTTTTTAAACAATATGCTGGGAAATCAACATTATATATCATTGATGATTGTAGTTCAACAAAGGAAATAAAAAAGAAACAAGATATGCTGTCACAGTTAGCTTTTTCAGGCAGACACGCAGAACAATCGGTATGGGTTATATCGCAAAGATACAATTCAGTTTTGAAAGATTTAAGTTTGAGAGAGAATGATGTTATTCCTACATTGGAAGAACGTCAAAGAATAAAGGAAGAATTAAAGAAAAAGAAACATCGTAAATTAATTTTGAAAACCGATCAACCTACTGATTATTGGGTGGTTGATTAAGTAATGCTTAAGTAATGCTTTAGTAATGCTTAAGTAATGCTTAAAAATAAGCAATAAAAAAGCAATGCTATTGGAAATACTAACAATTACAACAAACACTGCAGTCTTATCAATAGTTGGATATATAATATTTAAATATTTTAACATTAAAAATAAATTATATAAAATGAACGCCGAAGAATTGTTACAAGATGTTGAGTTACCAGAACAAAGAGATGACCATGAAGACAAAAAAACGTGAAAGATTATCAGCCATTGTTGCCGGTGGGGAAAGTAAACAATATCTTGGTAAAGACTTACAAATGTCAGACATTGATACAATGACATCAGAAGAAATAAACAAACTATACTGCAGATATGAAGCAAAACTAGGAGCGAGTATGACTAAGACATTGGGTAATTCTTTTATTAACTTTTATGTTATGGGTGTGTCAAAATATTTGAATGTTGTTAATCCACCTAAATTAATACAAGACTTAGAGGAAGACCCTTTTGTCAATCACGCTTTGACTAGCACATGTTGTGAATTATATTATAGATATGGAATGTATCTTGCACCTATTACTGCAATGTTAACAACAGCGAGACATATTAATTTTACTGATAAAAAGGTGAAAATATTGACTTAAAAAAAGATGAGTGAAATAAATGAAAAAACGAAAAACCCAAAACGAGTAGCTGCTGGTAAAAAAGGTGCGGAAGCAAAAAAAATGAAAGCTGAATTAAAAAGAAAAGAAACGGAAGCAATGAAAAAAGAGAACATACAATTAAAATCTATAACAAAAGATGATGATGATGATGATGATTTCGTGTTTAACGACGCGTCAACCCTCTTTGTGGGTCATAAGCGTCAGTCGGTCAACGGTTAAACGGCATGAATAATTATGACGATATTAAAAGTAACAAGTCAGAATGATAATGTATAAAAATCTGAAACAGTTAAATCTTATGAAAAAGACCAATTTCTTTGAAGAATAAAATAATGTTATCAACAGGTACATCTCGAAACAGTTGTTGCAAAGTGTCAGCTTTGAAATATAAAATACGTGAGGGTGAAAAGTCAACACAGTCAATTAAGATATGTTTCACAGTGAATGGCTGATCACAACCTACACAAGAAGGCTGATCATCACCACCAAAAATATAAGAATGAGTAACTCTAGTATGGCCGATGCGCAGTCGTGTTAATACTACGTCCTCTCTTCTGGAAAACTGTGGAGGAGAGCATTTTGTACTAACGACAGGTTTAATGGCATGGAGTTTGTTATTTATTGCACGGTCCCATTCGTCTTGCCATTCCGACAAGATGTATTTGTTGATAAATGGTTTAAAATTATTAAAGGGAATTTTAAAAACAGATGGATCAAGATTGAGCGATTCCTTTGCTTTCTTGTCAGCATATTCATTGCCGACAATGCCAATATGGCTCGGAAGCCAACAAAACAAGATTTGGTGTGTTTTAGAAATTTCATGATGTTTTTCGATCAATTTTTGAATTTGAGGATTTTTAGATGATGAATGGTTTAAAGCCTTAAGCACAGAAAGTGAATCAGAAAATATAATTGCTTTTTGAATTATTGAAGAACTGATAAAATCTAAAGCTAGGTCTATTGCTTTGGCTTCAGCTGTAAAAATAGATGAACCATCTGGAAGGCGCATGGTTTTGTGCGTATCTTTAGAAACATACGCACAACCAACTTTATCTCCTTCTTTGGAACCATCAGTATAGACTTGCTGGTAATCATTGTAACGTGACTGCAGTACCTGGAAGTTTTGTTTGAGAAGTATCGGATTTGATTCGGATTTCTTGCCATCATGCAAGTCGAACAGAATAGAAGGTTGTTTAATACACCAAGATGGAACTTCGGCCGTTTCATGTTTTTGAATATTTTTAAGGTTGATGCCTGAATTTTCTAGCAGTGGTAAAATTCGTAATCCAAAAGGTTTGATTTCTGTGGGTTTAGTTTCATACTTATCTATAAATTGAGGTGGAAATGAAATTTTGGATGCCGGGTTAGATGGATTTGCAGCAAGTCTAATAGCATACTGAAGAGAAAGTTTCTCTCTGCGCGAAGTTAGAGATGGTTCACCTGCTTCTACATAAAGGCTTAATACGGGAGAAGTACGAAAGGCTCCCATAGCCAGACGAAGGCCTTGGTGATGGATAGTATCCAATGATTTTAAATAGGACTTTCTGGCAGAACCATAAACAACAGACCCATAATCTAATTTAGATCTTATTAAAGACCGGTAAAGATGTAATAAAGTATACCGATCTGCTCCCCAACTTGTATGGGCTAAAACTTTCAAAAGATTCAAAGCTTTTAAGCATTTCGCTTTAAGATATTTAATATGGGGAATAAAAGATAACTTTTGATTAAATATGACCCCAAGAAATTTGGCTTCTTCAACAACAGGAATTTGTGATCCGTATAAAAACAGGGAAGGATGTTCGTGTTTCTTCCGTAGTTTACAAAAATGAACACATTGCGTTTTCGACTTGGAGAACTTGAAACCATTTTTATCAGTCCATTCTTCTATTCTTTTTAAATTTTGTTGTAACTTTCTTTCAATTGTTTTCATATTTTTTGAACGGTAACATATACAAAAATCATCAACATACAATGAACAATCAGTTTTGTCGTCCAAACATTGTACAATATTGTTTATTTTGATGTTAAATAGCGTAGTTGAAAGAATACTACCCTGTGGGACACCCTGTTCTTGATCATAGAAATCTGACAGGGTAGACCCCACACGCACCTGAAACATGCGCTCCCCTAAAAAGCTTTCAATAAAACTGGGAAGTTTTCCTCTTAAGCCAATGTTATGTAGATCTTTCAATATTCCATAACGCCATGTTGTATCATATGCTTTCTCCAAGTCGAAAAAGACAGCCACTACGTGTTCTTTGTTAATAAAAGCATCTCGTATAAATGTTTCTAGTCTTATTAAATTGTCATTGGTACTACGTTCCGAACGAAAACCCGATTGATATTCTGAAATGAGGTTGTTGGACTCTAAGTACCAGACTAATCTCTTGTTTATCATTCTCTCCAATGTTTTACACAAACAACTTGTCAAAGCTATCGGACGATAATTTGTAGGTTCTGCATGATCTTTCCCTGGTTTTGGAATTGGTACAACTGTAGCTACACGCCAGCTCTCAGGACAGACCCCCGTTTCCCAAATATTATTAAAGATATCTAAAAGTGTTGTAAGAGAACTTTTTGGCAGATGCTTAAGCATCTGATAATGAATTTCATCGGGGCCGGTTGCCGTATCATGTGATTTTTCAATGGCTTCAACGAGTTCGGATAAGTTAAAAGGTGTGTTGTATTCTTCGTGATTAAGGGATTTGAAGTTAAGATTTCTTTTCTCTTGGTCCTTTTTGAAATTTCTAAAAGTGTCAGAATAATTACGCGATGATGAATTTCTCAAGAATGTGTGACCAAGAGTATCTGAAATATCTTTTTTAGTTGAAGCTTTTGTGTCAAAACCAGTATTTAAATGTGTAAAACTAGAGGACTTTGTTTTTCCTGAAATTTTTCGTACCATATCCCAAACCTTTTTAATGGGGGTTTTGTAGTTCAATTTGGAGACATATTCTCTCCATGACTTTCGTTTGGAAGCTCGGATTGTTCGCCGAGCTTTAGCTCTAAAAACTTTAACGTCGTTTAGCTTTTCTGAAGTGGGACTTTTGCAGAACTTATTTAGAGCCTGTTTGCGCTTTTGAATAGCTTCTTTACAGTCATTATTAAACCAAGGCTTGCTTTTCTTAGTATTTGTGGAGGTCTTTGGAATGCATTGTTCTGATATATTAATTAGTTTATCTGTGAAATCAGAAACAATGTCAGATGATTCATTTAAGTGACCAACTGATAACTCTTCTTCACATAAATTACGGAATAATTCCCAGTCGGCTTTATTCATTTTCCATTTCTGGTTACAGTCCTCATCTTGTTCGTTTACGCTCTCAATTATAACAGGGAAGTGATCACTTCCGCACTGATCATCATGAACAGACCAGTCATAGTCCAAGAAGAGAGATGGGTGACACAAAGAGAGATCTAAAGAAGACAAATGACCTGTCGCTGGGTGAAGGTAAGTATAAGATTTATCATTCATCAAGCAAAGATCGCTCTTTGCAATAAAATCTTCAACAAGTGCTCCTCTGTTATTGATATCTTTACAGCCCCATAGAATATTGTGACCATTGAAGTCGCCAACTAAAAGATATGGGGATGGAAGCTGACTCAGCAATGAGTCAAGATGTTCCGGCTTTAAAGAAAATGAGGGTGCAATATATAAAGAGCATATTGTAGTTTCTTTATCCAGAGAAACCGATACTGCTACAGCTTGTAGGTCTGTTTTTAATTTGATCTCTCTTTGTGGTAAACATGATTTAACAAGAATTGAACTGCCACCAGATGGTTTGTTACCATCAGAATAGATATAGTTGTATGTATTGAAACCCCTGACATCAAGCTTGTCATCAGTTTTTAAAAAAGTTTCTTGCAAAGAAAAAACCGACGGGTTTAATAACGAAATGAGTAATAAGAGTTCATTATAATTTGATTTAAGACCTCGACAATTCCATTGTATTATTTTGTGTTTTAAATCCATTATTTGAAGAGATTAAGACTAGAAACTATATTGGAGCTGCAATTGGTGATATAGATCTGCTACCACCAGCTCGTGGTGTTGCTGACCTCGATCTGTTATTGCCACTTGGTGATGATGGAGTTTCAGCGAACTCCATATCACTGTCACTCAAAGATCCGAATCTGTTCTGGAATCTTATATTGTCTCTTTCCATTTTACGTTGTCTGTCTGTTTTTGAGACAATTGTTTTTTTCGGATCTTCCGATCCTTTATTAGTTCGACCCGAGTCGAGTTTCTCTTTTGCATGTGGCGCTGGCTTCGGTACGGTCGCTGTCGACCGATCCGAAGCAACCTGGATTGCGCCATTTGATAATTTGGTTGAACTTTGTGGTGCTGGAGTGGATTTACTCCATGCACCAGATTTTTTCAGTTCAGCTATGCATGATTCAACAGTCTGCGTTGCGGAGGTAGAAACTTGTACACCAGCACCCTTTGTGATGCTGGCGTAACTGGTCGTTGGTGTTGTGTATCGCTCGTCAACAATTTTCCGTGCTTCTGGGAATGTTAACCCCCTTTGGTATTTGACAGTAAGTATTTCTTTTTCTTTTTTCCATGCCGGACAATCTCGAGAGAAAACAGCATGCTTGCCACCACAATTGACGCATTTGGCCTCATTCTTACAGTTTTGATGGTTATCGACATGCTTTTCTTCACCACAATTTGGACAGAGTTGCTTCTTCTGACATCTGCTTTCGTGGTGGCCAAAAACCTGACACGAGTAACATCTGAGAGGGTTTGGTATATACACCTCTACGTTAACTGAAAGGTAAGCTACTTTGATTTTCTTGGGCAGAACTGGTGTATTGAAAGTCAACACGTAAGTACCTGTTGGCTTCAATACACCACCTCTACGAACTTGGATATTACGTACGCCAATGACGCCCTCAGATCTCAAGTTGTCAATGATCTCTGCATCAGTACATGGACGCAGCTCTGGGCTGCGGATGACACCTTTACATGAATTAAGAGTGTTGTGCAGAGAAACCTTGACCTTGAGATCGAAGAGCTTTGTGGTACCAAGCAGGCTTTTCACCTGCTGTTCTCTCTCGACTTCTAATAAAAGGTCACCTGACTTAAGCTTTTTTATGCTTTTGGGATGTCCGGCAATGGACACTATGCTTTTTTCTATCACGAATGGTGATAAACTGGACACAGTGCGTGCATCGTCACTGGAGGTCATTACCAAGAAACGTGGAAAATTGGTTGACTTTGGTGCTGCAGACTGCTGACTAGACTGTTGAGTAGAATGCTGAGACTGCTGACTTGACTGTTGACTGGGTTCATCCGTTCCGGATGAATCCTCGTCTTTTTTACGTTTAGCTGCGTTGCGGTTATGTTTTTTTCCATGAGGCATAAGGAAAAATTTCTAGTTTCGTCCCAAGTGCTCTCCGCCCTCCGTGGAGCCCTACAAGGGAACACCATAATGGAGTGGTTATCCAACTCGCAGGTGTTAGAGATACACGTGAGATATACTCGCATAAACAAAATGCCTACACGATTGATCCGTTTAGCCACCGCCTTCTAGAGATAAAAAGACAGAAAAGGGTAAGGTAAATGGGCATATGGTTGGTATCAGGAAAGATACAAAAAGAGTTGAAGAGAGAGCAAAGCGGTATCTCTAGGGCTCGGCGCGACCAGCCGATTGACCGTGCCGGACCGCACGGCCACCCGTCTACACCGAAAAGCCAGGCCAAAGAGGCGTGTTGGGTACCTGAAGCACCGCCACCTCAGGTAACCCTCAACCTCCAGGATCCCTTCTTCCGGCTTACAGGACGCCACCCACGGCAAACGGGTGGTACTTCCTTTAGCTCTTCCCAGTTAACAAAAGATGATGATGAAGTTAAAGAAGTTCAACGTGTAAATATATACAAAAATTACATACCATTATGTATATCAATTGTAGTTGTTGGATTGGGATTATATATTTATAATAAGAAACAAGTTACACCTGCACCTATTCCACCACCAAAGGAAAAGAAAGAAATAGATCCATTTGAGTTTAAGTAATCAAAAAATTCTTATAAAAAATGGCAACACAAATTGATGGAAAACAAATAGTAAACATGTTATATCATGCCGGAGTGGAAACACTATTAACGGTTGGATATGCAGAATTAGGAAGAAAACTACTGAGAAGACAACCACCAAAAGTAGATTTTAATATGGCGGATATTGGTATGTTATCTATTGATATATTACTCGCAATGGCTACCAGAGATATGTTAGTTGAGCAAGGAATTATTCCAGCTGATATTATGAAGTAAAAAATGGCGAGTGCAGTGGTGATGATGCTTGGTGGAGCAGTAGTAAATGCCTTTGCTTTTTCGGGTAGTAATTATTTGTTTTCACATATTGGAAAAGATGCAGATAAATAGAGAGAAAGACATGATAAGGCAATGGAACAATTAGAAGCAGCACAAGTAAAATGGAGTAGCGAAAGAACACAAAGATTAGATTTTTTTAATAAACAATTACAAAAAGAACATCATGCAGAACAAACATACGAAGATGTTGACCAAGCAATGAAACAATATTATTATATTACTGGGAAACAATTATCAACTTTACCTTCTGAACCAAAGTTGAGTGATTATTATACCCCATCAGAAGACCAGAAAAATAGGGAGATTGCATTTGTTGTTGGAGGTATGGCATTAACTGGATTTGTTGCATGGAAATTAAATTAAATAAAATATAAAGAATTAATACCATAAGGTTGTGTATTTATTCCATTATCACAAATCTATCTTTTATCATCAAAAGGAGATAAAGAAACTTTATTTATTTCATTTATAAACATATTATGTTTGTCAGAATTTAATGTGTACATCTATTCATTTTTGTTTCATTGTTGAATAAAAATTCTTTACAATCATTAAATTTTATATCTTTTTTAATAGTCACTTTACTAATACCTCCCAATTTTTTTACTTCACTGAAATCACTTAATGTAAAAGAATATGCTTTACTTCTCAGAAAAGCTATTTCATTCATAATTTTACCATTTAATTCATCTTTAAACTTCCCTATTGTTTTTTTATTATCTATGGAATAAAGATCATGATCCTCCGGATAGTCTGATGTATCAAGTTCGTCTTTTATTTTTTTCATATCTTCATAAATATCTTTTGTGGTTATATTCATTATCAATGCGTCGGTGTCTGAAGCAACTATTTCATTTTTGGGCCATAATTCATTAACTATGTTATAATAAAATTTATACATTAATAATTTACTGTAATCTAATACAACTTGTCCTAAATAAATAGGTTTATCAAATTTAACAGAAGTAACATTATTTACAATTGCAACAAAGTTTTCATTAAAAATTATTGAATCTTTAAAATTAGGTTTGCTTATGTCGTCACCTTAGCGCAAAAAGTCAATAAGTGCAATACATTTTGTATTGCACTTATTGACTTTTTGCGCTAAGGTGACGATGTACTTCTTTACTTCTTCTTTACTCGTTGTTAATTTAATTTCGCTTCTTCCTCTTATGTTTTCTAATGTTTTCCATAGAAACTATTATTCATTAATTTCCAGAGATCTTTTTCAAAATTAGATTTAGATTTTATTCTTTGTTCAGTGTTAAAATTAATATACTTCTTTAACCAATCACTTTCTTCAAATGATATTGTTCTGTATACTTTTTTTACTTTCATTCCTAATTTAATATATTTTTTTAGAATACTATAATGAACAACGTATTTATTTTTATTATATAATGTTAATAGTAATTTTTCTTCTTTACTTAATGGTTTATCTCCTAATAATTTTCTCTGGTAATCTGATAAGTCTTCTTTTATTTTCATTTTCTCAGGAGCTAATGGATATTTCATTGTTTTAAATTTACAATCATTGGGATACTCCAAATCACATTCTATTATACAACCCCTTCCCTCTGGAATATTTAAATAATATTCTTGGTCACTTTCCCATTTAAAATCGCTGGTTGGTAATTTCTTGGACATTGCCCAACCGTATAAATTATTGGCATCAAGATACAATAAATATTTTTCTGTTAAAATATCATTTAAATTTTTACCATTTTTTAAGTCTTCCAAACATTGTTTCATTTCATTTTTGTCTATTATTCTAATATCTCCATCAATATAGTACGGTGTATATTTATTATAAGCCTTAACATGTCTAGGCCCTAAAACTCCTGAAAACCCTCCTCTAATACCATTTTCAATCATCAATAACATTTCATAATCAGTTAAAAGTTCTAATTCCACTCCTGTACATTTTAATCCACATTGCCAAGTTAATCCTGGTGCAGAGTAACAATAACATGGATCTATTTCATGATGCTTTAAGAAAAAGTTTCTATACTTCTCAAAGACATCTGCTAAAATTAAAACATCTGTTTTTAAATAAAGATTGTGATAATCTAAAAACGATTCACACTCGTAAACTTTCCATACTTTTTGTGCATGAGCATATTCTTCACTCGTAATTGTTTTTGTGTTAGAGTAGAATAAAATTTATCCATAGGGGGTAATTGTTTTTCTTTTAATCTTTCTATTGAATCTATATATTCATATGGATAATATCCTTTTTGTTTTAACAATGAAATATTATCATTAAATTCTTGTTTTAAAATAGGAAAGTCATCTGTTGATTTTGCAATATCTGATAAACTTTTTAACATAAACCTGTATGAATCTAGAAATCTTAGTTTTTTATAATATGAACCGTAATCTATAGAAATATAATTTTCTGAATTTTTGGATAGAAGTTTTACTTTGTTATAATCATCTTCATATTTCATTAGCTCCTCTATTAAAAAGTGGAAATCATAGTTTGAGCCATTATGAAAGAAAACGGGTATTAGCTTTGTTGTTTTACCTTCTTTTGTATTACATGATTGACAAGCTGCTCCTCTATATTTACCAGAAAGATGATTATGTTCTCTTACTTTGTTTTCTGAATCAAATTCCTTTCCACATATATAACATTCTGTTGACTCTTGAAATTCTTTTTCTTGTCGTCAGTTAAAATTGGTTCTTTCTTTTCATTAAGATGAATATTATAATTTATTTTCTTAAAAATTTTTATTATTTTTTCTACATATTTCTTTGCTGCATCATCACCAACATAAGAAAAGTATTGTGGTTTATAAATTTCTGGATAGTCAGACTGAACATAAATACCATAACTATTAACTGTTTGTTTTCTAATTGGATTAACATATGATTTATTTGGGTCAGGTTGAGAAGTAGATAAAGGGATATTATTTGATTCAAAATCTGAATAGATAACAAAAGGTAGTCTATTTTTGAAATGATAGTTTTTAAATTTAAGAATATTATCTTTCTTTGGCATATTAACTTTACAATAGTCATGATCTAGACATATCTCTTTATGTTTTTCTAATGTTTCTAGTCTTCGAAAACCTTGTAAACAGTTTCTACATGTGTGTTGTTTATGTTTATTTTTATCATATAGAAAACTATCTAAATCTTTGATTAAACAATAGTGTGTGTTTTCATTTTCTTCTATATATAAAAGATCAATTATATTTTCACTTTTCATATTTGAAATATAAACTGGATATAAAAAGTAGAAGTAAAACAAAGATCAGGAATTGATACAATTAACTTACTCCATCCATAAAAGACACCAAAGGGAAAGAAATACAAACATTAAGTGACCAGACCATAATGGAAACCTAAACAAAGGAAGGCCATATGGACAGTTACTTTCCCACAAAATGGCCATATGGCCATCCAAAATTAAAAGACACAAGTGATACACACAGTAAGTAACAAACAACAACATAAATAAATCGCCACGGAAGAGCCGCCTTGGAACGGTCAGTGGAAGATTTCCACTGGGGGGCTTAAATCGATTTTACGTG
Organism: Lucinisca nassula; assembly: GCA_963580285.1. Taxonomy (NCBI): domain Eukaryota; kingdom Metazoa; phylum Mollusca; class Bivalvia; order Lucinida; family Lucinidae; genus Lucinisca; species Lucinisca nassula. The sequence goes on along the minus strand of OY757015.1, from coordinate 78,252,352 downwards.
GCCACAATCCTCGCCCTTACTTCCGTCGCGATTTAGACAAATAATTTGTTCAGTCCGCATGAAGGCCTCCTAACTCATCAGTGCAACATCTCCGTGAACACAGAAATCAAAGAACCACAGAGGTGAGACAACGGTGAGGACTCGACAGCAAGAAACCACTGAAATGCTGGAGCAAAAGAAAACCAACAGTTAGACTCCGATGAGCCCGACCAGAGACAGAGCATCAGGCACCAACCAACATTATCTCTTTAATTTTCAATAAGCCTTTAAGTTGGAGCCGTCATATAATCTGAGGCCTGACCCACCGGCGTGCAATTAAAGAGGGAAGCAAAGTTGCCAACCGTGATTGGGTTAACTACCATGCATGCAGTCTGTCGTATAATATCCATGTTGTACCCAATCTTTTTATATCGAAGAATGATTTTACGAAATTGGGTGCTGAAGTCATTGCGGTTATATATTTTTCTGAATTTATATACTAAGTCACCATAAAATTCGGGTTCCGATAGACCTTGTTGCAGAAGAGATTTAAGTCCAATATTGAATTTTGAAATTAAATCAGAATGGCGTCTATAAAATTTTGAAAAGTCTTTGCGTAGTTTATGGTACCGATAACCCTGATTAAGGAGTTTAGCCGTTAATAATTTATTACGAGTGTTGAAGTCAGTTACATGACTACACACTCTAGCAAATCGAATTAATTGCGAAATATAAACGCCATAGGATGGCGCACGAGGAACATCACCATCCAAAAAAGGAAAATTTACAATCTCAAAATCAAAGTCATCGCGTTTATCATAAATTTTGCACGAAACAAATCCATCTACAATAGATAGATGTAAATCCAAAAACGGGGCCTCGGTATCAGAAGAATTTGCTTTATTTAACTGAAGTTCTAGGGGGTAAATCTGACTGATCAAACCATCAAAATAGGTATTATCAATATTTAATAAATCATCTAAATATCTAGAAGTAGAGCTAAAAGCTTCAATAATTTCAGATTGGTTATCAATGGAAAGCGACAAAATGAAGTCTCTTTCATAACAATACAAGAACAGATCAGCCACTAGAGGTGATCAATTAGTACCCATCGGAATACCCACAATTTGTCTAAATAACTTAGTACCGAATCTAATATAAATATTGTCAAGTAGAAAGGTGAGGGCATCACACACCCTCTGACATGACCAAAGTGTATAATTCTTATGCTCTTTAGAAGTGAAAAATGCATTTCTGACATTACACGCAAGACAGAGAGAATCCTCTCTGTGCAAAGCCCATTCAATTAAATCATTAAGCTTTTCTTTTATAAGATTATGAGGAAGTGTAGTGTAAAGAGTGGAAAAATCGTAGGTAAAGATTGTTTATTTGTTGGATTTTCTAATGCAAAAACATTTATAGTTAAATTATTTTGTTTTTCTACTTTTGGGATATTATTAATACAGGATATTCAATATTGGTCATATTAATTTCATTCTCATAGGGATGATATTTAGTTACTCTCTCTTTATTATTATCTGCAGGATATAATTTAGATAATATTGACCACAAGAAACATTTGTTATCTTTTGTGTTTTTAACATTGATAATATTATGTGATTTAAACTTTAAAAGTATATAAGATGAAGCTCTCTGATAATCATATTTATATGTTTTTAGTTCTACCATTTTAATATTTCTAAAAACAAAACCAGAACCTCTTTCTTGATACTTATCAAGCCATGCTTCAAATTTATCTTTTAGTTTATTATAAAATTCATCTACATTATTATTTGATTTAATAACTTCAATAGGATGAGAGTAATTACTTTCTATTATATCAAATGCTAATGGGGTATTGAATTCAGAAGTAATTATTATCTTCACTTTAATGGGATATGATTGTATTTTAATTTTATCTTTTAATTTATTAATATAAGCCGTTATATCATCTTCGTCTATGTCATCAATAATAGTTTCATTAATAACATTTTTAAATACTTTGGATTTATTTCTTGCCTTTTTATTAGAATACAAATTTAATTATGTCTAACGTAATATTTAAAATAATCAGGATTGCGAGAAATAAAATCTTGAAATGCCATTTTATATTTTTCTTTATTATTTTGATAATGTAATTGTTTTCGTTCTCTATCACAATCTTTACATTTTCCTCTATGTCCATCTGGACACGTTTTCTCTTTTGTAAATGAATTAAACGGTTTAAATGTTGAACAATATTTACAAACTTTTCCTTCACTCATTTTATATAAAAATAATTTTAATTATATTAACAAGAGGCCCAAGAGGGCCTGTCGCTCCACCGGCTAACTTCAGACAATTGTCATATTTATTACAGTAACCAATGGTATACTAGTGGACTCTTCTATTGCTATATGTTGGACCAGTCCATTTGTCATATAAGGGGTGCCAGGCCTATTTATTTTCTATTTTTGATGGAAAATTCTGTTAGCAAATAGTGCAGGCCCTGATCAGACATGGTGTTCTGTGGGGTCTGATCTGGGCCAGCACTGTTTGCCAAGGTACCCATTTAGGGTTTTCCCGCATGTAATGGGTAAAAAAGAAACGAGTGATCCACCCAAGGAATGTCCATTCTATATTTTTTGGACCCCAGAGCCATGGTTAGCAGGATTTATGTGAGTGACCATTTGGCATTGCTCCGTTCTAAATATCTAAAGCTCTGGGCCTTATGGTTTCAGAGAAGAAGACTTTTTTTAAGTTTTTCCTATTATAAGTCTATGGGAACTAATATGCCTCTGGGCGTGACCAATTTTTTACCCCAGGGGCATTGTTGGCAGGATTTATTTGAGTGACCACTTGACGTTGCTGCATACTTAATATCTAAGCTCTGGGCACTGATGGTTTCAGAGAAGATTTTTGTCAGTTTTTCCCAGTATAAGTCTATGGGAGCCTATGGGCCTCAGGGTGTGGCCAATTTGGACCCCAGGGGCATAGTTGGCAGGATTTATGCAGATGAATACTTCAAGTTGCTACATACTAAGCTCTTGGCCTTATGGTTTCAGAGGAGAAAAGTTTCAAGATTTTGTCATTATTAGTCTATGGGAGCTACTAAGCACCGGGGCGTTGCCAATTTGGACTCAAGAGTCATAGTTTGCAGGACTTAGTAGGTGACCACATAACTTTGCTACATACTACAGTTCAACCTGTATTAAGCAAGTGCCTAAGGGATAGTCAAAATATGCTCGCTTAAGACAGGTTCTTGCTTAATACAGGTGAAATTTAACACATCTGCCTTTCTTGGGAACTGAATGCCTGCTTGCTTAAGACAGGTTGCTTGCTTAATAGAGGTGGCCACTAAGACAGGTTTTACTGTAAATGTCTTAGCTTTAGGCTTTATGGTTTCAGAGAAGAAGTTTTTCCGTTTATTGGTCTATGGAAGCTAATGAGCCAAATGTGGTGGCCATGGCGGCCATGTTTTTTGTCTGATCAAAATTTCCTCAATGACTCTGACAATGGTAGACACAAGGAACATTCATGAAAATTAAGAACGAAATCCATTTAGCGGTTTTGGAGGAGAAGATTAAAAAAAAAAAAGATCCCTTTATGAGCCTATGGAAGCTAATTAGCCAATGGGCGTGTCCATGGCGGCCATGTTTTTTGTCTGATCAAAATTGCTTCAAGGAATCTGACAGAGGTCCACCCAAGGAACATTCATGCAAAGTAAGAATGAAATCCATTACGTTGAGCGGTTTGGAGGAGAAGGTTTTTAAAACTTTTCCCCATATAAGTCTTTGAAAGCTAATGAGCCAAGGGGCATGGCCATGGCAGTCATGTGGGGCATGCCCATGGTGGCCATGTTTTTTGCCTGATCCGAATTTCTTCAAGGAATCTGACAGAGGTCCACCCAAGGAACATTCATGCAAAATAAGAATAAAATCCATTGAGCGGTTTTGGAGGAGAAGATTTTAAATAATTTTTTTTTGCTTTCGATGCCATTTTGTTCTGCATGTAACAAAATTCTTTGAAGGAATTCAGAAGAGGACTATGTGAGAAACATTCCTGTGAAGTTTGGTTACAATCGACCAAGTAGTTAAGGAGGAAATGTTTAAAGAAAACAGTTAACGCACGGATGCACAACCGCACAGACGCACAACAGACACAGGGCCATAACATATAACATAAGACCCGCCGGTCTTTGGCCAATTGAGCTAAAAAATGAACAGATTTATGTTTTTATTTCTTTATTTATTTATTTTTTCCTTTCCTCCGTCGGATTCGGTATGCCTCCCTTTTCAACTAAGCCATTTTAACCCTCAGGGATCTGGAGAACTGTTGACATTGTAGTATAATTAGGTCTAATAAATCAATCTCCCTCAGTATTTTGAATTTATTTTGAAACATCAAGTCGTATAAATAGAGTTTGTGTTGAAAACATCAGTTCTATCACCAGTGTGATGGGCATGTGAAATTTCTGATGTTTTGAATTTTAGAATGACAATTTGTAGGTGGACCTCTATAGATATGTGATAATCAGCAAAATTGGAGGAGATTAATTCAGATACAGGAAGGTACTTTTAAATAAATAAATAAATAAACAAGAACTTTTAAAGAAGAGAAGACTTTTTTAACATTACACTACATGTTATATAGTGAAAATAAACCTCGCCCACTGCAGCCATGTTTTATGTCGGATCAAAATTTCTTCAAGGAATCTGACAGAGGTCCACCCAAGGAACATGCATGCCAAATAACTATGAAATAAAACAAGAACTTTTGCAGAAAATATTTTTAGCATTACACTATGTTATATAGTGAAAATAAGCCTCGCCCATGGCGGCCATGTTTTTTTGTAAGATCAATTTTTTTTCAAGGAATCTGACAACAGTCCACCCAAGGACAATTCATGCAAATTACAATGAAATCCCACAAGTACTTTTGCAGAAAATGATTTTTTACCATTACGTTATATGTTAAATAGTGAAAATAAGCCCCGCCCATGGCGGCCATGTTATTTGTCGGATCAAAATTTCTTCAAGGAATCTGAGGTCCACCCAAGGAACATACATGCAAAATAAAAACAAGGCATCGCATGCGATACAAATCCCCTCGCACTAGACAACTTCGTGTGTGGAAAACACTGAAATGGCAAAAGTCCAACTTGCTTGAGATATTATCATATGCAACATTTGTGTAAAGTTGGTTTAAAAATCCTCAAATAAATGTACATTCTAGAGTGATGACGTTTCTCTAAAAATAGCCATAGTGACCTTGACTTGAGGCCATGACCACGAAAGTAGATCTTGCTCAAGATATTATCATAAGCATCTTTTGTGTGAAGTTATATTAAAATCTGTTAATAAATGTAGGCGGTAGAGCGATGACAAAGTTTTTCTAAAGATAGCCACAGTGACCTTGACTTTGAGGTCATGACCTTGAAAGTCGAAGTCGAGATATTATCATAAGAAACATTTGTGTGAAGTTCTATTACAACCCATCATTAAATGTAGGCGCTAGAGCGATGACAAAGTTTTTCTAAAAATAGCCACAGTGACCTTGACCTTGAAAGTCTAAATAGCTCGAGATATTGTCATAAGGAACATTTGTGTAAATTATATTGAAATTTGTGAAAAAAATGTAGTCACTAGAGCAATGACAAAGTTTTTCTAAAAATAGCCACAGTGACCTTGACCTTGAAAGTCAAACTCGCTCGAGGTATTGTCATAAGGAACATTTGTGTGAAGTTATATTGAAATGGATGAAGAAATGTAAGCGCTAGAGCCATGACAAAGTTTTTCTAAAAATAGCCATAGTGACCTTGACCTTGAAAGTGGAACTCACTAGAGATACTGTTATAAGGAACATTTGGGTGAAGTAATATTGAAATTGGTGAAAAAAATGTAAGCGCTAGAGCAATGACAAAGTTTTTCTAAAAATAGCCACAGTGACCTTGACCTTGAAAGTCGAACTCGTTCGAAGTATTGTCATAAGCAACATTTGTGTGAAGTTATATTGAAATCAGTGAAGAAATGTAGGCGCTAGAGCGATAACATAGTTTTCTAAAAATAGCCGTAGTGACCTTGACCTTGAAAGTCGAAATGGTGAGATATTGTCAGAAGGAACATTTGTGTGAAGTTATATTGAAATCGATGAAGAAATGTAAGCGCTAGAGGGATGACGAAGTTTTTCTAAAAATAGACACAGTGACCTTGACCTTGAAAGTGTAACTCGCTAGAGATATTGTCATAAGGAACATTTGTATGAAGTTATATTGAAATTGTTGAAGAAATGTAAACGCTAGAGCGATGACGAAGTTTTTCTAAAAAATAGCCACAGTGACCTTGACCTTGACCTTCGAACCCGCTTGAGATATTGCCATAAGGAACATTTGTGTGAAGTTATATTGAAATCAGTGAAGAAATATAGGCGATAGAGCGATGACAAAGTTTTTTTCTAAAAATAGCCACATTGACCATGACCTTGAGGCCATGAGTTGGAAAGTCGAACTCGCTGGAGATATTTTTATAAGAAACATTTGTGTGAAGTTATATTGAAATTGGTGAAGAAAGGTAGGCGCTAGAGCGATGAAAATGTTTTTCTAAAAATAGCCATAGTGACCTTGACCTTGAGGTCATGACCTTGAAAGTCCACCTCGCTCAAGATATTGTCATAAGGAACAATTGTGTGAAGTTATATTGAAATGAGTAAAGAAATGTAGGAGCTAGAGCGATGACAAAGTTTTTTCTAAAACTAGCCACTGTGACCTTGACCTTGAAGCCATGACCTTGAAGGTGGAACTCGCTCAAGATATTTTTATAAGGATCATTTGTGTGAAGTTATATTGAAATCGGTGAAGAAATGTAAGCGCTAGAGCGATGACAATGTTTTTCTAAAAATAGCCACAGTGACCTTGACCTTGAGGTCATGACCTTGAAAGTCCAACTCGCTCGAGATATTTTTATATGGATCATTTGTTTGAAGTTTTATTGAAATTGGGGGAGAAATGTAGGCGCTAGAGCCATGACAAAGTTTTTCAAAAAATAGCCAGAGTGACCTTGACCTTGAGGTCATGAACTTGAAAGTCGATCTTGCTAAAGATATTGTCGTAAGGAACGTTTTCGTGAAGTTATATTAAAATCGGTCAAGAAATGTAGGCGCTAGAGCGATGACAAAAGTATGTACGTACGTACGTGGCGCTAGAGTGATTACAAAAGTACGTACGTACGTGGCGCTAGAGCGATGAAAAAAGTACGTACGTACGTACGGGACAAATGCTATATCCCCCCTCACAACTATGTTGTGCGAGGGGATAATGAAATCCAACAGGTGGGTTTGGAGAAGATGTTTAAAGATTTTTAATTTTTTGTGTGGTTTTGTCGCCATGGCAACCAGAGTTCTGGGTGTAACAAAATTCTTTGAAGGAATTTAGAAGAGGACTAAGTAAGGAACATTCCTGTGAAGTTTGGTTACAATTGACCCAGTAGTTTAGGAGGAGAAGATGTTTTAGCATTACACTATATGTTAAATAGGGAAAATAAGCCCCGCCCATGGCGGCCATGTTTTTTGTCGGATCAAAATTTCTTCAAGGAATCTGAAAGGGGTCTACCCAAGGAACATTCATGCAAAATAAAAATGAAATCCAACAGGTGGTTTTGGAGGAGAAGATTTTTAATATTTTGTGTTGTTTTGTTGCCATGGCAACCAGAGTTCTGGGTGTAACAAAATTCTATGAAGGAATTTAGAAGACGACTAAGTAAGGAACATTCCTGTGAAGTTTGGTTACAATGGGCCCAATGGTTTAGGAGGAGAAGATGTTTTAGCATTACACTATATGTTAAATAGGGAAAATAAGCCCCGCCCATGGCGGCCATGTTTTTTGTCGGATCAAAATTTCTTCAATGAATCTGAAAGAGTTCAACCCAAGGAACAGTCATGCAAAATAAAAATGAAATCCAACAGATGGTTTTGGAGGAGAAGATTTTTAAAGATTTTTATTTTTTTTTTTTGGTTTTGTTGCCATGGCAACCAGAGTTCTGGGTGTAACAAAATTCTTTGAAGGAATTTAGAAGAGGACTATGTAAGGAACATTCCTGTGAAGTTTGGTTACAATTGGCCCAGTAGTTTAGGAGGAGAAGATGTTTAAAGAAAAAGTTAACGCACGGACGCACGACAGACACAGGGCCATGACAATACCCCCGCTGGCCTTCGGCCAGTGGAGCTAAAAATGGAGCATCCAAAAATTTATTGTTTACGTTGTAAAAAGCATACTGAAAATGATTGAGTGAAACAAGCAACAACAACATATAATGGACAAATGTTAAAAGGTATATGTTCTGAGTGTGGATCTAACAAAAATAGATTTATATCCGATAGAATAAAAAATAACAAATAAATTAGCAGATGAATTACATCATAGAGTTATAAGATCTTTTACTAAAAGGCGTGTTTATGTTCATTCAATAGATCAAACATGGGCTGTTGATTTGATAGATATGCAACAATATTCAAAACAAAATAAACACTATAAATATTTATTAGCAGTTATAGATGTTTTTAGTAAATATGGTTGGTTAATTCCATTGAAAAATAAAAACAGGAGTAACAGTAAGTGAAGCATTTAAAACATTATTTAAAGAAAGGAAACCGATGTATATTTGGTCGGATAAAGGATCTGAATTTTATTATCGACAAGTGAAAGAATTGTTAAAAACAAATGAAATAGAATTGTACTCAACTGAAAATGAAGAAAAATCTAGTGTAGTAGAACGATGGATAGGCACTATGAAACAACATATGTATAAACACTTTACTGCAAATGAAACTACTAAATATTATGATATATTAGATAAATTAGTTGAAAATTATAATAATACAGTACATTCTTCTATTAAAATGACACCTGTTGAAGCAAGTAAAGTAGAAAATGAATTAACTGTGTATAAAAATTTATATCCAGAAAAAGAAAAAAAAACTGAAAAACCTAAATTCAAATTTGGGGATAGAGTAAGAATAGCAAAAAAGAAAGGTAAATTTGAAAAGGGTTATACTACTCGTTGGACTAGAGAAATATTTATAATTGAAGAAGTTTTAAATACAGATCCTGTTACTTATAAAATAAATGATTTAAAAGGCGAAGAAATCAAAGGTAGTTTCTACGAACAAGAATTACAGGTTACTGAGTTTTAAGTATTTTTCGAGGGGTCCTTTATAGTGGGTGTTTTGGGGGAGGAGCAAAAAAGAAAGGTAAATTTGAAAAGGGTTATACTACTCGTTGGACTAGAGAAATATTTATAATTGAAGAAGTTTTAAATACAGATCCTGTTACTTATAAAATAAATGATTTAAAAGGCGAAGAAATCAAAGGTAGTTTCTACGAACAAGAATTACAGGTTACTGAGTTTTAAGTATTTTTCGAGGGGTCCTTTATAGTGGGTGTTTTGGGGGAGGAGCTAAAAAAAAAATTTTTTTAGGGGTGGTCTGGAAGAAGCTAAAAAAAAAATTAGGGGGTGGTCTGGAGAAGCTAAAAAATTTTTTTTAAAGGGGGTGAGCTAAACACGCCCAAACCCTATACTACTCCAATGGGCGGGCTT
>OY757015.1:78174346-78242781 GCA_963580285.1 Lucinisca nassula | reverse complement strand
ACATTTACATCAAGCAAGTGCCATAACACTGTCAAAAAGGAATTCAAAGTGAAGGTGCATTAGTCTTTCCCTAAATAAAGTCGACAAAATTATATGACTGAAATGACTATTTTCAATTTCAAAGGGCCATAGCTCGAAAAGGAAGTTTGTTTGTTTGTTTGTTTGAATTGAGGTTTAACGTCCCCGTCAACACTGTAAAGGTCTTTTTGGAGACGTTGCTTCCAACTTTGTGGGACTTTTACCCGACATTGAGATGAAATGACATCTCAAGTCCTGTCACCCAATGAAACCAATAGGGTTTATTAGTATGGACGGTCCGCCTCGCACCGCGGTTCCTGGACAGGCTTAGATCCTCTAAGCGGTTTACCAGTACTAGTGTGCGGGCCGGATTCAGCTCTGCGTGGAAGCATCATGCAGCCCATATATTTCTTCAAGCTAGAATGACTGTTGTTATTACTTTCTGCAGAACCCTCATGGTGCTTAACCTTTGTGTGAAGTTTACGGAAAATATCTCCTGTATACAGAGTAGATGCAAGTATATTATGATTCGTTAATGTGAAAGGGTGCAGACAAGCCATGTCTGGCCTGAAACTGACAATTTTTGTGGGCCTGTGACCTTGTAAATAAGGTCAAGGTCACCACAAGCTAACCAAAATTTTGGTAGGTTGCAATAATATATTGTACAAAATCATAATGTCATCTATTTCAAGACAGGGTGCAGACAAAACAAAATTGACAGTTTTGGGGACCTGTGTACTTGGAAATAAGGTCAAGGTCACCAAAAGCTAAATAAATCTTTGGTCGGTTGCAATGGTATATTGTACCAAGTTTGACCAAATTTCATTCGTTCATGAGATAGGGTGCAGACACGGATTTTTTGGTCCAACATTGGCAGTTTTGGTGTGTGTGTGTGGGGGGGGGGGGGGGGGGGGGGGCATAGAAACATAGAGCCTGTTTCCCCTATCGCAGTGATGTTACCATGCAAGTTTAGCCAGAATCCATCATCAGGTTCAAGAGATATAGTGCTTCAAACAGGCTACATGATAGAATGGCTATGTTCAATGTTTAAGGGCCAATAACTCCAACTCCAACAGTAGGGAAATCAAAGTTACGGCTCATATGTTCTGTACAACGTCTCATAGTGCTCCGCCAGTAGATATCTGAGAAAGTTTGTGAAAATATCTCAAACGGTATCAGAGTTATGGCATGGACACAAAACTATGATGCCGGCTCGGTAGCTCATTCGGATGCACGCCTGACTGGTAATCGGGAGAACGCGGGTTCGATACCTGCCGGGGTCAGCAACATTCTTTCGTGGAGATTGATCATGAAATCTTTTCTACGGTCATTCTCTCCCTTCCGCTGATTCAAAAAGGGCAGTTGTTCTGGCGAAAGAATGTGCACTGTACTGGTTAAGCTTGTCCGGGAAACTGAGTGTGGATAGGTAAACTGACCGGCTCACAAATGACCTAAAATAGTGTTGACTGGGCTGTTAAACTCCAAAACAAACAAACAAAACTCTGATAGAAATGACTGTTCAATGTTCGAAAGACAATGACTCCAAAAGTAGGATAACTAGAGTTACGGTTCATATGTTCCTGCAGGTCGTCTCATGGTGCTCTACATATCTGTGAAGATTCGTGACAATATCTCAAAGGGTATCAGAGTTATGAAGCGGACACGAAACTATGATATAAATGGCTATGTTCAATTTTCAAAGGGCAATAACTCCAAAAGTCGGAAAATCAGAGTTACGGTTTATATGTTCTATTATGTCGTCTTATCGGCAGTAGTATATACTTGCAACCTCCATGTGTGGCACCTCCGCGACAGGCGCATTCATCTCTGCCGTGGGAACACTACTTAGACTGCAGTTGCAGGTATGAATAAGATCGAAGTAGAGTTGTCTCTATTTGTGTTGAGTAACAACTATTTAGACTGATTAGGATAAGTTTTAATCATTGTTGATGTGCTCTGAGGTTTGTTTGGTTTGATTGAAATGCACTTTTTCCGCCCCTGTAAACACAATTTTGGTCTTACATTACACTTGGGCAGGATTGTCTGAGTCTTTCATGGTCAACTTGTCATCGCGAAAACATATTTATAAGATTTTGATCCCATTAAATCCAACATTTATGTAGTAAAACTGGGTTTTAAGTGGGAACTCATTATCATAATATATGTACTAAATCTATGTCCACAACATGCCTTTATAATCTTGACCCCTTGGAACTACACTTTCACAGTAAAACTGGGGTTTAGGCCTACATGGGTATATACCTTTGTCTTTATTCTGCTCAACAATATAGAATGTGGGTACCTGTGAGGGCCTGTTCATCACATACCTGATGCCCCTGTGATACAGTGGTTATGCTACTCACCTTGTAAACCAATGATCTCAGGTTCAATCCTGGGCTTCTCCAGACTCTCAGATGATGCCTGATGCACAATAAATGACCCATTTCAGTTGCCTATCTATCTATCTATCTATCTTCTTGTACTGAGTCGGTCATTATTTGGCCATTACCTCAGTTGGTTGGGTGGTTAAATTTAGAATTTAGCTTAAAAAAAAAAAAATCATCACTGCTGGATGAGCTCTTAAAACTATTTACAATCCGAACAACAGAGGTATCCTAAAACGCATACCTCTGAGTCTCAATCTTATACCGTGCGAGCTTTGAACTCTTCTGCGGTCTTGGAATTCACTGCAGAAGAAGTTAGCATCAAGAGTAAAAATTAGACGTCTGTTTTCCGGCCTGACAAAGGGACCAGTTTTGGAAAAATTTTAAGTCTCTGGAGAGAAGATTTAGCACTCTCGTGATAAGAGTTTTATGTAAAAATATTAATTTCACATGATTTGTAAGTGTAGTAACATAGGGGAAGGACATTACATGTATGTGCATTACACAGGAAAAAATGAGACAATGGGAGTAAATTTGTCAAACTTGTACAATATTAACTAGAACACAACAAATGCTAACAGGAAAAAAAAAATACAAAAAATGATGCTTAATGAAATAAGTCTGTAAACAAAGGTCTCAGTATGACCTTAGCTGCTGGTAGGACATACAACTAAAACTCACTCGCTAGTCACATACCGCCCTGCCCACCCGTGCTTGGAGATATAAATTGGCTGCAGGATGCTTCCACACAGAGCTGATCCTGTCCACACATTAGTACTGTTAATCTGCTTAGAAGGTCTTAGCATGCCTGAGTAGGCCATGCTTATAAACCCCTTTGATTTTATTGTGCGACAGGGATTGAGATGTCATTTCATCTCAATGTCGGGTAAAAGTCCCACAAAATTGGAAGCAATTTCTCGAAAATGAGCTAAATAGTGTTTTCAGGGATGTTAAACCTCAAATAAAAAAACCCTCTTTGTCACAGGGTGGTTCTTACATTGGTGCGCACTATCTATATTTCGAGAAGAATGATTTTTTTCTCAAAATATTCATTTTTTGTGGTAAAATATTAAATATATTTGAACAGGCGTGTTTTCCCTGCTTGGCTTATGCCATAGTATGGGCCCTGTTCACTCATTAAACTGGAATAATTAGAAGAAGAAGAAATGGGACAAGCTGCCGTATCAGTGGAAAGACTGACATTTAGACTGCTGCCAAAACAACAAATATAGTTTATGATATGCAGGAAGTAGAGAAACAATTTATCAGTTCTTATGTGCTATGGGTTTCAGCACTGCCAGGAAGCCCTATGTATTACAGCCTATTTCTTCAAGCCCTTATTTCTTGGTATCTTTCAGATTAAAATTTTTAAAATCTGTTATTGCAGGCATAAAGATACCCAATGTACATGAATGAATGGAACATCTCTTATTTATACTACATAAATGTATTTCTTCTTTTAGTTTCTACCCCGCAGCCCGCGGCTCACAGTTTAGTTATGTTACTGAGTTACAAAGCCATCTGATCACTGTATGACTTACAATTTACGATTTTTAGGAAAAAATTAAATCAAGAAATCTGAATATTTCAAAAATAGAAAAGGGTGTGGCTAAATCAAATATTCAGCAGGATAAGGATGAAAGTATTTGAATATGTTTCTTATTCATACCTCAAACTTAGGTAGGGGTTCTCATTAAAACTAATGAGGCAAGTCTAACGAGTACCCACAACCTACATTCATGAGTAGAAAAAAAACATGTATGCCCCTGTTAGCCCCAGTTTTCTCTGTATGAATTGAGGTTTAGAGGGGTGCTCATTACACAGATGTGTTAATATGATGTTGGTATCAAATCTGGATCTACACTACTGGCTTAAAGTACAGAAAATTTAATGGTATATGTCATGGTTAAGGAACTTTTTTACCCTATCCTACCACCAGTGCTGTTAGTGCTTTGATTTACTTTGAAAAACCAGATGCCCAATCAAATTATATTTATTTGCAAGCATATTGACAGATTGAAAGCTTCAGGTGCCAAACATAACAATTGTCATCTTCTTTGCTGTTGTCTAGTCATTGTTGAAAACACTGAGACCCAGATCAGACCACTCAGCCAGGAAAAGTCTGATCAGGGTCTACATTGCATGTACATGTGTGTGTGTGTGAATTCGGGTTTAACGTCGCTTTCAACAATTTTTCAGTCATATCACGACGGTGTCTGGTTGCGACAGGGAGCTCAATGCTCACGTTTATAGTGCTGCCTCACTGAAGTATCATGTCCCAGACACATTACATGATACCACACCCAGTCACATTATCCTGACACTGGATCGACCAGTCCTAGCTCTTCCCCGTAAATCTGAGTGCCAAGCGAGGAGCAGCTAGTACCATTTTTAACGACTTTGGTATGTCGCGGCCCGGGATCGAACCCCAGACCTCCCGTTCCCCGGAGCGGACACTCTACCAACTGAGCTATCGGGGTAATACATAATGAAATGTTTGCAAATAATAGTAGCAGATGACAAACAGATGACATTTTCAGTAGTATAGTTTTTCTTACCATCTTCAGGTATACCCAATGTACATTAATTGAATTGAACAACTCTGTTATTATTATTATCATTATTATTTTTATGCCCCCAACTTTGAAAAAGTTGGAGGGGCATATTGGTTCTGGTTCGTTCGTCATTCGTCCGTCCGTTACGCTTTTGACAAAATTCTGAAAAATACTTTGTTAGTTATGGCCCTTTGTAACTTTGGTAATTTTTGTCCATTGTAATGTATGGTAAAAGTGATGCATAGCATAACTTAAGAACCGTGTATGCTAGGGTTTTGACATTTCATATTTGGATTCCTCATGGAAAATTAGCTGACACGTATTTTTTTTCTTATCAGGATTATGCCCCTTTCAAGAGTTATTGCCCTTTGAAATTTTGTTGATAAAATCTTGTCAGCAGGATATCTAAAAAACTATTGGAGCTAGAGCCTTGAAAGTTGGTGAATATAGTGGTGGTGATGAGTAGATGACCTGATAAACTTTTGACAAAATTCCGGAAAATACTTTGTGAGTTATGGCCCTTTGGCATTTTGGTAAATGAACTTGCATTTTTGAAGTGCCACTGTAGTGGATAGAGTGCTGGACTCTGAATTTTTTGTTGACAAGGAATATGAGTTGCACGAGTTCAAACCTCGGTAGGGTAGTGGAATTATTTTTCTTTTTCTTTTTCTGTTTTTTTTTTTTATATTATTTTGTCTTTTTCTACATAAACACATATAAACAGAAATACCCCTACACAAAAGTTGATATGCCATTTGTCCTGTACATACATATATACATGCATGCATACATCCCTACCCTACCCCACCCCAAAACACCCGACCCCACCATACCCACTCACACCCCCACCCCACCCTACCCAACACACACCTCCACCACACCACAACACCCACCACCCACCCTACCTTAGCCCACCACACCACACCACACCCCACCCCAACCACCCTTCCCTACCCCACCTCCCTACCCTCCCCACCCCACCCCAAAACACCCCAAACATGCACACACATGCTCAAAACACCCCACCCCACCCCCCCCCATATCCACACAACCCCACCCACACCCCACCCTACCCAACCCAGACCTCCACCCTACCCCACCCCACAACACCCACCCACCCTACCTTACCCCACCCCACCCCACCCCGACCTACCCTAACCTACCACTCCACACCCACCCCACCCCCACACCACCCCACCCCACCCCACCCTACCCCACCCACACCCCACCCCACCCCTACCCTACTCCACACCCACCCCCACACCACCACAACCTACCCCACCCCCACCCCACCCCATCACAAAAGTTGATAGTGGTTGGTGATATGTCATTTGTCCCGTACATACATGCATGCATACACCCCTATCCTACCCCACCCCACCCTATTGTGCTGCATAGCATACCTTTATAGCACATGTATGCTAGTGTTTGGAAATTCCATATATGAATTCCATGCGGAAAATTAGCTGATGTTTACCATGAAAAATTGAATAAAATCGTCTTTTTCAGTTATTACCCTTTGAAAATTTTGGCATTTAGGGTCAAGCATATGGTTGGGGGCATAGTGTTTCACAAACACCATCTCTAGTTACTATTATTATCATTATTGACTGTATGATACTTGTATTTGTTTTTTTTTTTATATTTCTGCCCAGCGGCCCACAGCCCGTGGCCCGCAGCCCGCACTTTAGTCACTTTGTGGCTTTAAGATATAGGTCCAGAATTATTAGCTTCTTTTACCCTATCCTACAACCAGTGTTGCCAGTGTTTTGGTTGATTTTGAAATACCAGATGCTCAATTATATTATATTTATTTGCAAGCAAGTTGACAGATTAAGCATTAAGGTGTCAAACACAACAATAATTATTGTCATCTGCTTTGTTTTCCTAGTTAATTCACAAGTCATTGTTGCCAACTTGCAGACCTAGATCAGACTACTCCTCCAGAAAATGTTTGGTCCACACTAGCTGTTTGCATGTAGGTAAAATATATTTGAAATATTTGCAACAAAATAGCAACAGATGACACAAACAGACAACATTTTCAGATGCAATTTTTCTTGACATCTTAAGATAGACAATATTTTCAGATTTTCAGATTAAATTTTTAAAGTTTGTTATTGCAGAGGCATAAAGATACCCAATGTACATGAATTGAATGGAACATCTTTTATTTATATAGCACTTTTAATTTCTGCCCCGCTGCCCACAGCTTAGTCACTTTGTGTCACAAGTGACTCATGCTAGACTGGAACCTATAGCTGTGAAAGATCTTCAGCGCACTTTTCTACTTGGCCACGGAGGCCCGTATATATAAGCATTGTTTATTGTTATTGTTGTCGCACCTGCTTTAGCAGGAAAACATAGGCGTGCAAGTTTCTGTCTGTCCATCCATCAAGTGGTCCGTCCGTCATTCCGTCAACATTTTATACTGGGTGTCTTGTCGTTGCAACTCCTCCTACAGTTTTATATCGATCATTTTTAATCCCCCGCCGCGAAGCGGAGCGGGGATTATAGGAATGCCCTTCGTCTGTCCGTCTGTTCGTCCGTCCAACTGTCCGTCCGTAACACTTTCGTGTCCGCTCCATATCTCCTCAACCCTTTGATAGAATTTCATTAAACTTTGGTCAGTTGTTCACCTCAATGAGGTGGAGTGTCGGGCGCAAGACCCAGGTCCGTACCTCAAAGGTCAAGGTCATACTTAGAGGTTAAAGGTCAAAAATTGGTTTTCTCGTGTTCTATCAATAACTTTCTTATTTTTGGATGGATTTAATTACTACTTGGCAAAAATGTTTGCCTCAATGAGACGGAGTGTCGCGCGCAAGACCCAGGTCTGTACCTCAAAGGTCAAAGTCATACTTAGAGGTTAAAGGTCAAAAGTGGGTTTTGTTGTGTCCGATCAATAACTTTCTTATTCCTGGATGTATTTTAATATTACATGGCAGAAATGTTCACCTCAATGAGATGGAGTGTCGCGCGCAAGACCCAGGTCCGTACCTCAAAGGTCAAGGTCATACTTAGAGGTTAAAGGTCAAAAAAGTGTTTTGTTGTGTCCGAGCAATAACTTTCTTATTCCTGGATGGATTTAAATATTACTTGGTAGAAATGTTCACCTCAATGAGACGGAGTGTTGCGCGCAAGACCCAGGTCTGCACCTCAAAGGTCAAGGTCATACTTAGAGGTTAAAGGTCAAAAATGGGTTTTGGTGTGTCCGATCAATAACTTTCTTATTCCTGCATGGATTTAAATATTACTTGGCAGAAATGTTTACCATAATGTGGCGGTGTGTCAGGAGCAAGACCCAGGTCCAAACCTCAAAGGTCAAGGTCATACTTAGAGGTGAAATGTAAAAAAAGCGTCTTTTTTATTGTGTCCGATCAATATCTTTCTTATTCCTGGATTGATTTTAAAATAACTAGACAGTAATGTTAATCATCATGAGACGATGTGTTGTGCGCAAAACCCAGGTTGGTTTCAGAAAGGTCAAGGTCATACTTAGAGGTCAAATGTGATAAAAGGTTCTTTTTTGGGTGTTTTGTCAATAATTTTCTTACTCCTGGATGGATTTTAAAATTACTTGGCAGAAATGTTAACCATCATAAGGTTGATAATTCAAGGTCATGGTGAAGGTCACAGGGTTGAGCTTTGTTACTGAAGGCGGCGGGGGATTATGGCTGTCCCTCAGACGACATTCTTGTGAAACTTTGCATGTGCTTTCGCATGAGGATGTGCACATGGTTTGGACATAATTGTCTGAATATTTTTCGTCACTTTTTTGTCATTTTTTCTAGTTTGTGAACTTAGTCATTTTTAACCTTCAATTAGTATGCGAAAGGTACCTCTTGTCATCGCAACTCCTCTTACAGTTTTATACCCATCATTTTTAATCCCTCGCCGCGAAGCGGAGCGGGGATTATAGGAATGCCATTCGTCTGCCTGTCCGTCCGTCTGTCCATCCGTCCATCCGTCTGTCCGTAACACTTTCTTGTCCGCTCTATATCTCCTCAAAATGGTCTAATGGCCATCCATAATAAAAAGACACATGTCAAACACACAATAAGTGACAAACAATAACATAAATAAACCGCCACAGAAGAACCGCCTTGGAAAGGTCAATGGAAAGGAATTCCACCGGGGATGGAAAGTGTTCCATCGGGGATGGAAAGCATTTCATTGGGGGGCTTAAATCGATTTTACGTGGCCACAATCCTCGCCCTTACTTCTGTAGCGGTAGACATTAATTTTGTTTAGTCCGCATGAAGGCTTCCTAACTCAACAGTGTAACATCTCCGAGAACACACAAATCAAAAAGCTACAGAGATGAAACAAGGTAGAGGACTCAACAGTATACATTATACAACAACAGAAATACTGGAGCAAAAGAAAACCAACAGTTAGACTCCGATACCCTTCGATAGAATTTTATTAAACTCTGGTCAGTTGTTCACCTTAATTAGGCGGAGTGTCCCGCGCAAGACCAGGTCCGTACCTCAAAGGTCAAGGTCATACTTAGAGGTTAAAGGTCAAAAATGGGTTTTGTCGTGTCCGATCAATAACTTCCTTATTCCTGGATGGATTTTAATATTACCTTGCAGAAATGTTCACCTCAATGAGATGGAGTGTCACGCGCAAGACCCAGGTCTGTACCTCAAAGGTCAAGGTCAAAAGATCAAAAAAGGGTTTTGTTGTGTCCGATCAATAACTTTCTTATTCCTGGATGGATTTAAATATTACATGGTAGAAATGTTCACCTCAATGAGACGGAGTTTCGCGCGCAAGACCCGGGTCTGCACCTCAAAGGTCAAGGTCATACTTGAGGTTAAAGGTCAAAAATGGGTTTTGGTGTGTCCGATCAATAACTTTCGTATTCCTGGATGGATTTAAATATTACTTGGCAGAAATTTTTACCATAATGTGACGGTGTGTCGGGAGCAAGACCTAGGTCCAAACCTCAAAGGTCAAGGTCATACTTAGAGGTGAAAGGTCAAAAAAGCGTCTTTTTTATCGTGTCCGATCAATATCTTTTTTATTCCTGGATTGATTTTAAAATAACTAGACAGTAATGTTTATCATCATGAGACGATGTGTTGTGCACAAAATCCAGGTTGGTTTCTGAAAGGTCAAGGTCGTGCTTAGAGGTCAAAGGTGAAAAAAGGGTCTTTTGGGGTGTTTTGTCAAAGGTCAAAAATGGGTTTTGTTGTGTCCGATCAATAACTTTCTTATTCCTGGATGGATTTAAATATGTCTTGGCAGAAATGTTCATCTCAATGAGACGGAGTGTCGCGCGCAAGACCCAGGTCCGTACCTCAAAGGTCAAGGTCATACTTAGAGGTTAAGGGTCAAAAATGGGTTTGTCATGTCCGATCAATAACTTTCTTATTTCTGGATGGATTTAAGTATTACTTGGCAGAAATGTTCACCTCAATGAGACGGAGTGCTGCGCGTAAGACCCAGGTCCGTACCTCAAAGGTCAAGGTCATACTTAGAGGTTAAAGGTCAAAAATGGGGTTTGTCGTGTCCGATCAATAACTTTCTTATTTCTGGATGGATTTAAATATTACTTGGCAGAAATGTTCACCTTAATGAGACGGAGTGGCGCGTGCAAAACCCAGGTCCGCACCTCAAAGGTCAAGGTCATACTTAGAGGTTAAAGTTCAAAAATGGGGTTTGTGTCCAATCAATAACTTTCTTATTCCTGGATGGATTTAAATATTACTTGGCAGAAATGGTAACCATAATGTGACGGTGTGTCGCGTGCAAGACCCAGGTCCTTACCTCTAAGGTCAAGCTCATACTTAGAGGTTAATGGTCAAAAAAGGAAGTTTACATGTCCGATCAATAACTTCCTTATTCCTGGATTGATTTAAACATTACTTGGCAGAAATGTTAACCATAATGTGACGGTGTGTTGCGCGCAAGACCAAGGTCCAAACTTCAAAGGTCAAGGTCATACTTAGAGGTGAAAGGTCAAATAAGCATCTTTTTTATTGTGTCCGATCAATATCTTTCTGATTCCTGGATTGATTTTAAAATAACTTGACAGTAATGTTAATCATCATGACACGATGTGTTGTATGCAAAACCCAGATTGGTTTCTGAAAGGACAAGGTCATACTTAGAGGTAAATGGTGAAAAAAAACGGTCTTTTGGGGGTGTTTTGTCAATAACTTTCTTACTTCTGGATGGATTTAAAAATTACTTGGCAGAAATGTTAACCATCATAAGGTTGATAATTCAAGGTCATGGTGAAGGTCACGGTTTTGAGCTTTGTTACTAAAGGCGGCGGGGGATTATAGCTGTCCCTCAGACGGCATTTTTGTGAAACTTTGCATTTGCTTTTGCCATAGTATGAGGATACGCATGTGGTTTGGACATAATCTTCGAATGAATTTTTGTCATTTTAAAATTTTGCATGTGCTTTGGCCATGGTATGAGGATGCGCATGTGGTTTGGACATAATTATCAGAATATTTTTCCTCACTTTTTGTGACCTTATTGAATATCAATTGAAGGTTAAAAATGACTGTACAGCTTGTCATCGCAACTCCTCTTACAGTTTTATACCAATCATTTTGAAACTTAGAATGTGAGGATATGAGGATGTATCCATGATATATCCATGATATGAGGATGTGGTTTGAATGTAATTCTTGGATCATTTTAGAACATGTTCATTTTATCGTATAGTGAACTAAGTCAGTTTATATATATATATATATATATATATATATATATATATATATATATATATATATATATATATGAAAATCAAAGTAAAGCACGATACAGGCAATTAAATAGACAAATGAATTAGCGCACAAAAATCGGTCGCACCGCAACCGGGACTCGAACCACGGATCTCCTGCATTCCGGGCAGACGTGCTAACCATTACACCACCGCGGCCTTCCGACATTGTACGCCAATTTTAACATTTATAAACCTTTAACGTCATTAGCGCTATTTAGAGACCTTTCATTTACCGCCATAGGCGACCCTATCATTTTCGGTTCTTTTTTTTTTTTTTTTTTTTTTTTTTTTTTTTTAACCTACGGACGGCGGCCATTTTATTCTATTTGTTTATTTATTTATGAGATTTACAAATGTTCTACTGTGTTCTATATATAGGCTATGGATTCTTCTCAAAGCCCAAATACTCATTTCTTCTGCCTTACATTAACTTTTTTATGTCTGGGGCAGGTGGGAAGCAGGTGCGACATCAACTTCACCGATGATGAATCTCTGGTTATTATTGTTATTATTCACCGCTAAATACCGTATGTGAAATTTGCATTGTATGCTATGTATGTGACATGAGAGTTTTTTTTTTTTTAAATAAATATGTTTAAACCAATTCTCACTACTCCTGTATTGGCATCAAATGATACATGCACAAACGGCCTTACAATCGCATAAAATTTATTATCAAAGATTATTTTATTTAGAATCGAAGTCAGAATTTCTTCTCAGAACCCAAATTAAAGCATAACATTTTCATTGTGAGCCGATTTTCAAATCACAAGAACATGCCTGTATTCTCCGGACCCCCTTAAACCTCACTGACATATAGATCATATAAAATGGGTTTACATGACTATACATTATTTTCTTATTTCTACCCAAAACACCTAGCAATCATTTTACGTTGGATTGGCGTTGTAAAGATGTCCGATCCAGACGCCGGATAGACGTTGTAAAATGGTTGAATTTGCAAATTATTTAGATGTCAGAATCCGACGTGTATATGACGTCAATCAGATGTCGTATGGACGTCACTTTCTGGTGTCAGTACAACGTCAGATTACGATGTCCATCCAACGTATGCCTGATTCTTACGTTGTATAGACTTTTGATCGTGAAGTCTAAGTACTTCGTACATTCAACCGAAATACAACGTATATCTGACGTCAGGGGCTGGCGTGGAGTGAACGTCTATCCAACGTACAAACTTGCCGGTATGGCGTGGATATGGCTAAATGTAAATTATCATCAACCATTTATTATTATGAGAGAAAATGACAATAACATCAAGTGTTCGCTGTGCATATATTGTTGGTACTCGTCAGAATCGCCTCTATCGAGGCGGTTCAAACGATTCCCAATATGCTTTGGACTTTGGACAGAAATGTTATTGCGTTCGAATTTTTAGCTCACCTGTCACGTATTGACAAGGTGAGCTTTTGTGATCACTTTTTGTCCGTCGTGCGTCCGTCCGTGCGTGCGTGCGTCCGTGCGTGCTTCCGTCCGTGCGTCCGTAAACAATTTCTTCAAACGACATCTCCTCCTAAACCACTGAAGAGATTTTGACCAAACTTGGCAGAAATGATCTTTGGGTGGTCCTCTCTCAAAGTTGTTCAAAGAGTTCCATTCCGTGCAGAACTCTGGTTGCCATGGCAACGAAAAGGGAAAATTAGAGAAAATCTTTAAAAATCTTCTCCTCTAAAACCACAGGGCCCAGATCTTTCATATTTGGTATGAAGCTTCATCTAGGGGACCTCTACCAAGATTGTTCAAATTATGGTCCTGGGGTCAAAAATGGCCCCAATCCGGGGCCCACATGTTTTACATAGACTTATATAGTAAAAACCTTTAAAAATCTTCTTCTCTGAAACTGCAAGGCCCAGATCTTTCATATTTGGTATGAAGCTTCATCTAGGGGACCTCTACCAAGATTGTTCAAATTATGGCCCTGGGGTCAAAAATGGCCCCACCCCGTGGCCCACATGTTTTACATAGACCTATATAGGAAAAAAACGTTGAAAATCTTTTTCTCTGAAACGACAAGGCCAAGGGGACCTCTACCAAGATTGTTCAAATTATAGCTCTGGGGCAAAAAATGGCCCTGCCCCGGGGCCCACATGTAACACATAGACTTATATAGGGAAAACCTTTAAAAATCTTCTCCTCTGAAACCACAAGTTCGAAGTCTTTACATAGGCTTATATAGGGAAAACATTTAAAAATCTTCTTCTCTGAAACCTCAATTTGGTGTGGAGCTTCATCTAGGGGCCCCTACCAAGATTGTTCAAATTATAGCCCTGGGACCAAAAATGGCCCCGCCCTAGGGGCCACATGTTTTACATAGTTATATGTAAGGAAAACCTTTAAAAATCTTCTTCTCTGAAACCACAAGTCTGAGGTATTTCATATTTGGTATGAAGCTTCATCTAGGGAATCTCTACCGAGATTTTCAAATTACGGCCCTGGGGCCAAAAATGGCCCCGACCCGGGGCCCACATGTTTTACATCTAGGCTTATATAGGGAAAAGCCGTTAAAAATCTTCCTCTCTGAAACCACAAGGCCCAGGTCTTTTATATTTGGTATGAAGCTTCATCTAGGGGACCCCTACCAAGATTGTTCAAATTATAGCCCTGGGGCCAAAAATGGCCCTGCCCCAGGGCCCACATGTTTTACATAGGCTTATATAGGGAAAACCTTTAAAAATATTCTTCTCTGAAACCACAAGTCTGAGGTCTTTCATATTTGCTATGCAGCTTCATCTAGGAGACTTCTACCAAGATTGTTCAAATTATGGCCCTCGGACCAAAAATGGCCCCACCCCAGGGTCCACATGTTATAAATAGACTCATATAGGAAAAGCCTTTAAAAATCTTCTCTGAAACCACAAGTCCCACGTTTTTCATATTTGATATGAAGTTTCATCTAGGGGACCCTTACCAAGATTGTTCAAATTGTGGCCCTGGGGCCAAAAATGGCCCTGCCCAGTGGCCCACATGTTTTACACAGACTTTTATCGGGGAAAAGCTTTAAAAATCTTTTTCTCAGAAACCACAAGGGCTAAGTCTTCCATATTTGGTTTGAAGTTTCATCTAGGGGACATCTACTAAGATTGTTTGAATTATAACCCTGAGGCCAAAAATGACCCTGCCCTGGCCCCGGGCCCACTTGTTATACTTTGTATCAGGTGAGCGACCTAGGGCCCTCTGGGCTCTCTTGTATACCATAGAGAGGCTGTGAGTTCAAATCGGGCCACCGGGATTCGGGTTCTACTTGGGCGAGACAAAGAATGACACCGCACCTCTCAATCCATGTGTAAATGGGTAGCAATAGCAAAAAGTCACTTGATTCTCTCTCGTGCGTGTGATAACACTTGTAATGAGTGTTTAAGAGCGATTCCAAAGGCGCAATCAATGCCTAGGCATAGTTTTCTGATATAGTAGTATTTTCTCGTTTTTCCTATTTAAGAGCTTGATAGAAATTTTCCGAGATGGTCGTAAGATTTTCATACTAAATGGTATTTCCGATTTAGTCGCCTCACAAACGTGTTTGTGATAGGGGTTCATGCATATTTTCATTACATCGATATTCTTATCAAGTAATCAATCAGAGCCACGCCACAGTCCTTGAGTTATCTGATGCGGGTTTAGTTTGTTTGATTTGAGGTTTGACGACTTCGTTAACACAGTTCAGATCTTTATGGAGACGTTGCTTTCAATCTTGTGGGACTTGAAATCGATAATTGGATAAAATGACATCTCAAGCCCTACCACCCCATGAAACTACTAGGATTTATGTCCATGGACGGTCCGACTCGCGCCCCTGTTCACGGACAGGCTTAGAACCTTAGCGGTTTACCAGTACTTATGTACGTTCGGTTCCAGCTCTACAGGGAAGCGTCATGCAGCCAATCCATTTCTTCAAGCCCCGATGAGCTGGGCTGTACAAGTTACAACTCACGAGTAACAGCGTTCTGATTGGTCTGCGCATATGTGGAGTCTGTCAAAACGTTTGCTGTTACAATGTCACACACATTTTTTTTTTTCAGACTCACTTGGCCGAATTTCTTGAAACTTGGTATGTGGCATCAGGGATGTGGGGCCATCATAAATTGAAAAAATGGTGACCCTAGGATGACCTCGACCTATTTTACTGCAAGGTCAAGTTTGGTAACATGGGCTTTTGTATGGGAAAAAGTCAAAATGTCGCATATCTTGCAAACCCTTCAAAATAACACCACTAAACCATATATATTCTTGTTCCTTATGATGAGGCCCATTAAGTGAGTTGGATTTTGGGACCTTTGGGACCTGGGGGGATGCCCCACCCCTTTTTTGCACAAAATGCTTTATTTCTCGGAAACTGTTAAGATCCCCACCCATTAACCATTATGCTTGTTCCTTATGATAAGACGCATTCAGTGACATATAGACCATTGGACCCTTGGGTAGTGGGGGTTACGGGTAGGGGGGATGCCCCGACCCCTTTATTGTTTTTTCAAAAAGTGCCCAATATCTTGGAAACTGTTCAGAGCCCCACCCATAAACAATATATATTCTTGTTGCTATGATAAGGGGCTTTAAGTGACATGCATCTTGAGACCCCGGGGGCATGCCCCACCCCTGCATTACATAAAATGCAGCAAATCTCAGAAACTGTTCAGATCCCTTCCCATAAAACATATATTTTCTTGTTTTCTTGTGAAAAGGGGCATTTAGTTACATGGATCTTTGAACACCATAGGTTAAATTGGGGGCCTCACCCCCTTTAGAAATGGTTAAGCTCTCCACCCATTAACCATACATTTTCTTGTTCCTGACCTTTTAGCTCATCTAAGGCTTTATCTTGGCTAAATATAACTGAAAATTCAAACTCAAGAGTCAGGAATGTGATTAAGGACCACTTGGTCAGACAGCCAGATGCTAAAAATAATCAATGCTTAGTAATATTCTTTTCAAGAACCAGATACACATCACAAGGGACATCATTATTTGTTCAAGTGATGAGTCTGGGATTACCTTTGCTTGTTTAAGGTTTAGGTGCATGTCCCTTAGCCCTTTAGACCTAAGGCTGTCAGGTGAGCGTCTTCAGGACCAATGGTCCTCTGGTTTCCATCTCTTTTGGAGACAACGTATGCCAGTATGTCAAACATAGATATTTGCTTAATTGTTTGTTTCAGGTTCCACGATGGAGCCAGTATTTGTCTCAGTGGAAGAGATTTATAGGCGGGTTACACGATGCTCTGAATGTTGCAGTGGGAACTTCAGAAGCCATCACTGTCCTTTGTGCCCCGCAGAGATCTTCAAACCAACACGCAAAGATGCTGTGTTCAAGCATATACAATTAACTCACTGGAAAAGTAAAATTGAATCAACAGAAGGTAGGCATTTTTAATGCTTATATCGTTATTGATAAACAGGGCTTCCATTAAAAGAAATTAAGAATGCATATATATCCTAAAACAACCTTTAGAATCTTTGTTTATGATGCTGATGAGGCTTCAGTAAAGATGTTTTATTATTTAGTGTTTGGATGCTTTTAGAACAACTTTTTGCTTTTAATGTACCTAAGAAATTATAACACATTTTTGTATGCAAAGCCTTGTAAGATGTAAAACGCCTTTAATACCTTATGTTTGATAATACACATTCCTAGTCGTTTCAAATAGATCTAAGTCGTCTATCGGAAGCCCTGTATAAACAGTTCACATAAGTTGATTTCATTTACCAAAAACTTAGAGCGTTTCATATTAGAGCTAGAATTGTTCAATTCTGTTTCTCTGTTAAAACAAGCTTTTCTACTCGTTTATTTGGAAACGTATTTTCATTAAACATGTTTTCGTTACTGATTTATTTTCTGGAGCTTTTTTATTTGAAATCTAACAAATAAAGCACAAAAAGCAAAAATCGTAACAGGATTAAATATCAATATATGCCCGGGAAATTACTGGTGTCATGTAGTTTTGAGATGCATAATCAGTATGGTAATAACCAATTTTAATAATACACTATGCAGCTCCCATGTAGACCTGGAATTAACCGCACATGATAACATTTCTGGCAAACTGCTAAGCGGTTCAAAGTCTGCACAGGAAAGTGATGCGAATTTGACTAACCATGTATATAAACCCTTTTGGTTTCATTTGGTGACATGACTTGAGATGCCATTTCATCTAAGTATAGGGTGAAAGTCCCACAAAATTGAAGGAAACGTCTCCACAATGATTTATACGGTGTTAATGGGGACACTAAGTCTTAAACAAAACAAGCCAAAAAAGTGAGCCATTCATCATGGCGGCCAGCTGGGCGTGTTCGCAATATCAGAAAGCAAAATAAAACACGAGTAATACTGTAGAAATGTTTTAACAGAGAAATGTTTTATGAATATGTGTTTTGCTATTTTTGTTTCTTACTTAGTATTTGCATGCCAATTACAAAGCACAGTCAAAAACTCGATACAACGCCAAAACAGTTTTAAGGAAAAGTTTACTTAAAAATACCAGTTTAATAGTAAATTGTATTATTATGTAGTCCACTTATTGGGATAACTTTGATCGTTATTTTTTGTTGTTCAAGGCAGGAATGGGCTCTTCTGTCAAGTATATGCGGTTATGAAAGTATCATGCATATTATTATAGCCCCGCTTTGAAAAAGTGGGGCTATATTGGATTTGCCATGTCCTTCTGTCATTCCGTGATTCCGTTAATTTGTGTTGGCTCCATAACTTTGTATCTGCTTAACATATTTTCATGAAACTTCACACAAATGTTAAACACCATAAGACAATGTGCAGAGCGAAGGAATTATAACTGTGGATTGCCTACTTTTGGAGTTATTGCCCTTTGAACATTTTCCGTAATTCCGTAATTCCGTGATTCCGTTAATTTGTGTTGGCTCCATAACTTTGTATCTGCTTAACATATTTTCATGAAACTTCACACAAATGTTAAACACCATAAGACAATGTGCAGAGCGAAGGAATTATAACTGTGGATTGCCTACTTTTGGAGTTATTGCCCTTTGAACATTGAAAAATGGCAATTTTAATTGTGTCCGCTTCATAACTCGAAAACCGTTTGAGATATTTTTAGGAAACTTCACACAAATGTTAAGCACTATGAGACGATGTGCAGAGCGCAGGAACCATAACTCTGCATTGCTTATTTTTGGAGTTATTGCCCTTTGAACATTGAAAAATGGCAATTTTAACAGTGTCCGCTTCATAACTCGAAAACCGTTTGAGATAATTTCATGAAACTTCACACAAATGTTAAGCACTATGAGACAATGTGCAGAGCGCAAGAACCATAACTCTGGTTTTCGTATTTTCTGTGTGTGTCTGTGTGTCTGTCTGTGTCTGTTAACAATTTTCGTGTCCGCTCCATAACTTTAAAAGCCATTCACATATTTTCATGAAACTTCACACAAACATTAAACACCATGAGATGGTGTGCAGAGTGCAGGAACCATAACTCTGGATTGCCTAATTTTTGAGTTATTTCCCTTTGAATATTGAAAAAATATCAATTTTAGCCGTCTTTGCTCGATAACTCAAAAACCGTTTGAGATAATTTTATGAAACTTCACACAAATGTAAAGCACCATATTACGTGTGCAGAGCGCAGGAACCCAAACTCTGGATTGTCTACTTTTTCAGTTATAGGCTTTTGAATATTAAAAAATGGCAATTTTAACTATGTCCGCTCCATAACCGTTTCTGATATTTTCATGAAACTTCAAATAAATGAAAAGCACCTTGAGATGATGTGCAGAGTGCAGGAACCATAACTCTGGTTTGCCTACTTTAGGAGTTTTTGCCCTTTGAACATTTAAAAAGGCAATTTTGACTGTGTCGGCTCCATAACTCACAAACCATTTGAGATATTTTCATGACACTTCACACAAGTGTAAAGCACCATGAGACAATGTGCAGAGCGCAGGAACCCTGACTCTGATTTGCCTACTTTAGGAGTTATTACCCTTTGAACATTGAAAAATGGAAGATGAAATTTAGTATAAACATGGACATTCTGGTAATGTATCATGCTCATTGAAATGAGGGACAAGGGCTCACAACTCTTAGAGTTTTTCCAGATAATGTAAAATTTTCAACAGTTATTTCTTGTTCATAACTGTTTTCTCTGCAGCTTAAATAACTTTCTTCTCTGACAGCGCTGAAGCGGGGCTATAGTCAGATCCTCTGACAGCTCTAGTTTGGTTTCTGTTGCATCTCTTTAACCTATTGTATGAAATACAGGCGTCCAAGAAAAAAAGAGGGATGAGTTTTGAAAAATGACGGTTAAGAAATACGTGTGTCCATTGACCGTAGTTGATAACATTTTGGGTTGATTGTTTAGAAAGGATCAAAATTTACTCTATGACAAAATTTCTATGAATGTTGATGCCTACGTAAACATCACTAATTTGTGGGAAATCCACGGATTGCTTGTTTGTAGAAAAACGCCAACTATTATTAACTATCCTGGACTGAAATTAACTTTGGGCTTGGTGTAGGCACAGATGGGCAAGCAGCAAGACGTGATATCTATTCAAGCAACGCTACACTTACGCTGCGTCTGATAAGTGTCTACTTTGTTTGCCTGAATTCTAGCGCTTTTAGGGCTTAGCTGCCTGTAATTAGTGTTTTTCTCTAAAAGTAACAATCTTTCATGTTCCCTAAAATAAACGCGGGCTTTAAAGATAGAACTTTACCGGATGCAGACGAAATAAATCGAAGCCCGTTGACGGATCGTACCGGACGACTAACGCAAATTTTCGAGTTTTATAAATGGTTCTCGCTAGGCGTTCATCGTTACTGAGACTTCACTTAATGGTACTAGGGAGTAAATCTCTTACATTGGAATTGGTGATAACTCAAAGATCATGACACACAGGGATGTGGTTTCCATGCATGACATACCCTATTAACCTTGTTAACAACAATGCCGAGTTCAATCAATATATCTGAAAGGGTATTGCATTTATGGTCATCACAAGATTATGTTGTTATGGAAGATAATTAGAACAAGGATGCACGATGCACCCAGAGCCATATGTTCTACACATGCAAAGTCATCCTAACCTCATGTTCAACATCGATTGTAATCCTCCGACCGTTTAAGTTGTGGAGAAATAGCTATCAGTCTGGCGCCCATTGTCAGTCTTTCTGTCCGCCCGTAAACGCAATCCTGTGATGGCCATAATGCCACTATCATTTTGATGATACTTGACATAGATGTAGACAAGGGTTAGACGGCGTGTTTAATGCGCAACAAATACAACTCATTGTTTTTTTATTTCTCCGCTTCCAATAAAATATAGTATTTATTTTGTGATCGCTATACCTCCAATAGTCTTCAAGATATATTGGTGGTATTTAAGTAATTTGTTTATGAGGGTCAGCAGGCGTGTAATGTGCAAGAAACACGACACTTGCCATACTGGTTTTTTAATTATCTCTCCTGACAATATTACATGTACCTAATGTTGGCCATAACTCCAAAATCCTTTGATATGTATTTATGTTACTTGGCATAATTGTTCCTAAGGCTGAGACGACATGTCATGCGCAAGAACCACAGCATGGTAAATGAGTTATCTCCCCTTTCAATAACTTTAAACGACTTCCTTGTGATTACCATATTTCCAATACTCCTAGAGACATGTTGATGGTACTTGGTACAGTTATATAAGGTTAAGCAGGCGAGTCCTGTGTAAGTATGTAGACTCAGAGTGCATTTTTCTTTTTTAAATTTTCTCCAATGACAATATATTCTTGTGACGACCATAACTCAAAAATTCTTTGAGATATATTTGTGATACTTGGCGTAAATATCCACAAAATGGAGACGACATGTCTTTCTCAGGAACCATAACTGTGGGTGCCATGGTACTTGAGTCAACCCCCATCTTATAAACCCCATTGAATATCTTCTGATCGGCAAATTTCCAATACTTTTTGAGACCTATTGATCATTCTTGGTAAGGTAGTTAATGAGGTAATACAGGCGTGTAGTGTGCGAGAAGTATGACCATGGGTCGACCAGTATTTTAGTTATCTCCCTTGTCAATATAACCTGTAATCATACCTCTAATATCCTTTGAGATATATTGCTGGTACAAAGGTTGAGATGGTGTCTCCTAGTGTCATCAAGATAAGATAGTTTTTGATAGACATTACAAATACAAAATCTTGCAGATATCGCTGTAATATATTGATTGTGGGCTTACTCATCATAGTGTAGATTATATTTTCTTGTCCTTTGGGATCATTGATTTCATAGTGGAATTTTGAAAATATCTGAGGGTCACTGATGAGGCCTAATTGGCCGAAACTAGCTAGTATGGCCCAGAAGAAATGAACACTCCATATTTTTCAGTTCTGTGATGTATTCCTTACTTCCAAGGGATAACCCTTTTTATAGAACATATTTTCTTGTTAATTTTCATTCTGCGACACTTTCTATTTGCTGACAATCTTCTGAAGGACTTTTGATTGCGGGATCTTCTGATGGCTATTTGTTAGAAGGGGCGATAACTCAAATACATTTGCGAGTTATGGACATTGTACATGACTATTCTTCTCAACCTTCTGAACAATTATGCCAAAGTACATCACTATATATCAAAGAGTTTTGTGAGCTATGTTCATCACAAGACACGGGCCTCCGTGGCCTAGTGGATAAGAGCGCTCACTCTTAGTCATTTAGGCTCTCACTGCTGTAGGTTTGAGCCTGGCTCGGGTCACATGTGAAACGCCAAGTTATCTGAGGGTCACTGATGAGGCCTAATTGGCCGAAACTAGCTAGTCTGGCCCAGAAAATATGTACTTTCTATATTTTTCAGTTCTGTGGTTAATTCTATGCCTCCAAGGGATAACCCTTTCATAGAACATATTTAACTACACTACAGCTGGTGTGTGGGAATGTGTAGCGGCGGTAAAACGTCCCCCTGCCCTACATCATAGTGTAGATTATATTTTCTTGTCCTTTGGGATCATTGATTCCATTGTGGAATTTTGAAAACATCTGAGGGTCACTGATGAGGCCTAATTGGCCGAAACTAGCAAGTCTGGCTCAGAAAATATGTACACTCCATATTTTCTAGTTCTGTGGTGTATTCTATGCTTCCAAGGGATAACCCTTTCATAGAACATATTTGTTATTATCAACATGTGCAACTACAAGAGGAAGTTTATGTAGATATATAAGGTTGGATATAATCACAAACAGTGCAAACAAAATAATTGAAAAACTAAGCGCTTTCGACTTCTTCAGAGTTTTTAACATCTGAAATCTATTCAATGTGTGAAAAAGACTCAAAAAAGTTAAAAAGGACATAATAGTAGAAGTAAAACAAAGATCAGGAATCGATACAATTAACTTACACCACCCATCAAAGACATCAAAGGGAAAGAAACACAAACACGAATCGACCAGACAATAATGGAAACCTAAACATAGGAAGGCCAAAAGGACAGTTACTTTCCCACAAAATGGCCTAATGGCCATCCAAAATAAAAAGACACATGTCAAACACACAGTAAGTGACAAACAATAACATAAATAAACCGCCACAGAAGAACCGCCTTGGAACGGTCAATGGAAAGGAATTCCATCAGGGATGGAAAGTATTCCATTGGGGGGCTTAAATCGATTTTACGTGGCCACAATCCTCGCCCTTACTTCCGTAGCGGTAGACATTAATTTTGTTTAGTCCGCTTGAAGGCTTCCTAACTCAACAGTGTAACATCTCCGAGAACATACAAATCCAAAAGCCACAGAGATGAACCAAGGTAGAGGACTCAACAGTATCCAACAACAGAAATACTGGAGCAAAAGAAAACCAACAGTTAGACTCCGAGGGGCCCGACCAAAGACGGAGCATCATAAAACTGAAAATATATACATTAACTGTGGAAAATTAGAATTTTAAAGAATTATATAAAGACGCCCTTTTCGCGAACATCTTCGGTCTTTATATAACTCTTTGATTTTCTATATACCGTATTCGCCCTATTTACCGCACATGCCCCTATAAGCACAATTTCAAAGCTTTTCAAAAACATTGTTTTGACAGTGCTTCCACTTTAAAGCTCTCAAAGAAAATTAAAATTTTCTGTCAGAAATCACGATTTCAACAGTGATATCAAAGCGTTCGTGTTATTTTGGCGGTTCCTTTATTCGAACCGGGTGTGCGCTTATTAGATAGATTTTTCCTATCGCTTTTTTCTTGCTATTTTGAAAAAAACTAAGCACACAGTGCGGTAAATTGGGCGAATACGGTATATATATTATATAGAAAATCAAAAAGTCCGATATCGCCACAATAATATATTTTTACCAAGCTTCTACTGCAGTTTCCCTGTTTTGACACATAAAAATTTACATGGCAACAATACGTAAATAAAAAAAAGTCCGATATCGACACACAATGCTTTATTATTTAGTAGACTTCTACCGCGGTTTCACTGTTGTAGAAGTATATATATGAGAAACAAAGTAAAGCACGATACAGGAAATAAAATAAACAAATGAATTAGCGTACAAAAAATATACACCTTGTATAAATAAGTTTGGTTAGGACTTAACAAGTGATCACACTAAGCCATCTTCACAAAACTACAAGAACCATGATAGTGAGGAGAACTTTTGAGGACAAGATGTATTGGCCGCTTTGTGGACAAGCTCAGAGCAGCAACATTTAGCTGAAGTTATCAATGGCACTCAACACTTTCGATATGATATAATTTACTTAATTGTAACCAATCACGACATATATATAAGGTCTAGGAAATAGACATTAACCGCTGAACAAGCAGCATACTCCAAAATTAATAATTTTACCATTATTTACTGCCGATTTACTTATTCTAGATCAGTGATTTACCAGAAGAAGTCTTAGCAATCATCTGCCAGGAGGTGGTTTTAAGTGATGGCGATAGTGCTTACAAAACCCTGGCACTGGTATCGAGGTTATTCAATGCCGTAGTGTCAAGTGAAAGATTTCGAACAAGATGTCATTTGGCTTGGCTTTTAAGTAAGTACTTTTGTGCAATGAACTAAATGAGCAGAAGTCAGCTTTATTTTAAGAAGCTCGAGAAATTGCATGCAAAAGCCAATCAGATCACTGAAAACTGCATTGTAGGGCGGGAAAATTCGTAATGCCCATCATTTCTTCGAAAAGACGGGGATTAAACAATATCCTTATAACTCTTCCAGTTTCCACAGCTTTTAGATACCGTGCATTCAATGTTAAAGTGATAAAATTGTGTAAAGGGATACACCTCAAGGATATTTTGTATTTTAGGGCCCCGCAATTTTTTGCGGGTGTCCTATAATAATCACCCAGTCTGTCCGTCCGTCTCTCTGACCGTCTGTCTATCTGTCTGTCCCCATTTTTCATGTTTTGTCTTAATAACTAAAAAACCGTTTAAGGTATCAACTTTAAACATAAGGTCACAGTAACATTACACAATTTCATTGCAAGTTACGTAACTGTAGCTTCAGTATTTGCAGAGTTATGGCCCTTTGAAAAAATCAAAATTTCAGCTTTTCTTCGTCTTTTTTCATCATAATTTCAAAACTGATATAGATATCCAAATGAAACTTGCTGTAGTTATTTACAGTGATAATACACATATGTGAAGCAAAGTCCAACAACTGTAGCTAAAATATATTTTGACATCTGTCTTTTTATCCATCCATCTGCCCAGCAATTTTTTCATAAATTTCTTAATAACTTGCAAACCCTGGAACACATGAACATCAAACTTTACACATAAGATCACAACAGCAATATGCAGTATTATACCAAGTTACATTATTCCAGCCACAAAGTTTTTAGAGTTATGGCCCTTTATTTAATTCATATTTCCGTCATTTTTATTTTTTTTTTCTCTTAAGTTCAAATCCATTATGGATATTTTAATGCAATCTCCTGTACTTATTGAGAATTATAATAAACACATATGAAGCAAGGTTGACATCTTTAGCTTGAAGATTGACTTATGCTGCTTTATCGACTTAGACTTAAAAACTTCTACATCGGCCAAAGGTCTAAAACCGAGTTATTGTGTTCAAAATGATTATTTGAGCTTTTTTATGCCCCCGCATCGTATGATGCCGGGGGCATATAGTTTTTCGGTTTTCCGTACGTAATCCTGTTAGACTCGGGTTAAGGTTTTTGTACAAGGTAGAACTTGAGCTCATATTTTCCAAACCATACAATAGATTTGGTTTATATTTAGTATGATGATAGATATAGGTCCAAAGTTTTATTCAACAATACCCCCACCCATACCCTAGACCTCAAGGTCAAGGTCGTGGACTTTGAAATTTTTAACGTTTAAGACCCAGGTTAAGGTATTTGTACCAGGTAGAACTTGAGCTCATATTTTCCAAACCGTGTAATGAATTTGGTTCATATTCGGTATGATGATAGATATAGGACTGAAGTTTTATTCAGCAATACCCCAACCCATACCCATGACCTCAAGGTCAAGGTTTAATGTTTAAGACCCAGGTTAAGTTATTTGTACCAGGTAGAACTTGAGCTCATATTTTCATAACCATACAATGGATTTGGTTTATATTTACTATGATAATACATATAGGTCCAATGGTTTATTCAGCAATACCCCCACCCATACCCATGATCTCAAGGTCAAGGTCATAGAATTAGAAAAATTTTTATGTTTAAGACTTTGGTTAAGGTATTTGTACCACCAATTTCAATAAACTTCACACAAATGTTCCTTATAAAAATATCTCGTGCAAGTTCGACTTTTAAGGTCATGGCCTCAAGGTCAAGGTCACAGAGGTTATTTTTAGAAAAACTTTGTCATTGTTCTAGCGCCTACATTTCTTCAC
The DNA here is from genome assembly GCA_963580285.1 of Lucinisca nassula. Classification (NCBI taxonomy): domain Eukaryota; kingdom Metazoa; phylum Mollusca; class Bivalvia; order Lucinida; family Lucinidae; genus Lucinisca; species Lucinisca nassula. The sequence goes on along the minus strand of OY757015.1, from coordinate 78,216,218 downwards.
TGATTTCAATATAAGTTCACACAAATGTTCCTTATGACAATATCTTGAACGAGTTCGACTTTCAAGGTCATCACCTCAAGGTCAAGGTCACAGTGGCTATTTTTAGAAAAACTTTGTCATTGCTCTAGCGCCTACATTTCTTCACCACTTTCAATATAACTTCATACAAATGTTCCTTATGACAATATCTCAAGCTATTTTGACTTTCAAATTCAAGGTCACTGTGGCTATTTTTAGAAAAACTTTGTCTTCGCTCTAGCGCTTACATTTCTTGACTAATTTCAATATAACTTCACACAAATGTTCCTTATTACAATATCTCTAGCGAGTTCCACTTTCAAGGTCAAGGTCACTGTGGCTATTTTTAGAAAAACTTTGTCACCCCTCTAGCGCTTTCATTTCTTCACCGATTTCAAAATAACTTCACACAAATGTTCCTTATGACAATATCTCGAGCGATTTCGACTTTTAACGTCAAGGTCACTATTGTTGGAACGCCGAAACTCGCACAGATTGGTATTTGCACCACTTAAAGATTAATGTGCTAAGCGGGGGCATCTGTGTACTTTGGACACATTTCTAGTTCTTTCAAATCTCCTCTGATAGTGCTGCGGAGCCTTAGTCAGATCCTCTGACAGCTCTATTTAATTTTCCATTTTAGGGGATCTACCAATCTTACCGAATCGGCCTGTCAAATTTCAATACTTTACATAAAATATAATTAGCATCATCTGACTTACAAACTTTCGAAAATTTTAAAGGAGCATCAGTTAAAATTTGGAGCTTATAAAGATAGGCAGGTGACCGTCGTCGTCGTATGTCATAGTCGGGTGTCGAATGTCGTTTGTCGTCATTTGGCGTCAACACTTCCAAATTACATGTCCGATGGACTGATTGAGATTAGATTGCCTCTGTAGCACCGTTGGGCTGGGTAATTAAAAGTTTGTGTTTTTATGAGAATCGGCTCTTTAATTTGGTTGCTGTGTCAACTGGATCTTTGGCCGGGCCTGTCGAAGTCCAGATTTAACCGTTGGCGTTCATTTGCTGAACCATTTAATTTATTTCCTGCTGTTAAGTCCTCAGCGTTAATTCATCTCTGCAGCTATTTCATTTGTATGCTCTCGGAGTTAAGCTGAAGAGTTAGGAAGCCTTCATGCGGACTGAACAAATTAACTGTATAGACAGCAACAGAACTAAGGGCGATGATCATGGCTACGTAATGTCTGCCTAAGGCCACCTCTCCCCCTCCATTTGAATCGTTTTCAGAGAGCGTTCCAATGCGCTTCTTCTGTAGCAGTTAATTTCTGTTATCGTTTGACACTGATTTTATGTATCGTTTTTTCTTTTTCTTTTTTATGCCCCGGAAACTAAGATTCGGGGGGGGGGGGCATATAGTTTTGGGTCTGTCCATCTGTCCGTTTGTCTATTTGTCTGTCCGCAAAAAATAACTTTGGGCCTAACTTTTAAATGGTAACTGGTAGGCTTTCATATTCCACATGTGTATTCCTTGTCACAAGACCTTTCAAGAGGTACCATAAATTTTGACCTCATGACCTTGACCTTGACATTTGACTTTTGACCTCCTTTCTAAAAACTTTAACATTGGTACGTGATAGGGCTTTCATATTTCACGTGCATTCCTTGTCACAAGACCTTTCTTGTAGTACCAAAATTTTTGACCTCGTGACCTTCACCTTGACATTTGACCTATTTTTTAAAATCTTTAACATTGGCCATAACTTTTGAATGGTAAATGGTAGGGCTTTCATATTTCACATATACATTGCTTGTCACAAGACCTTTCTAGTGGCGCCATAATTTACGACCTCATGACCTTGGACCTGACATTTGACCTACTTTTTAAAAAATTTACTATTGCCATAACTTTGGATTGTCAAATGGTAGGGCTTCCATATTTCACATGTGCATTCCTTGTCACAAGACCTTTCTGGCGGTACCATAATTTTTGACCTCGTGAACTTGACATTTGACCTACTTTTTAAAAACTTTAACATAGTCCATAGCTTTTGATTGGTAAGTGATAGAGCTTTCATATGTCATATGTGCATTCTTTTTCACAAGACCTTTCCTGCGGTACCATATTTTTTATCCCTTGACCTTGACATTTGACCTACTTTTTAGGAACTTTAACATTAGCCATAATTTTCGATTTGTAAGTGATAGGCTTTTCATGAAAAGGACTCAAACTCAGTAACCGTCCAGATCCCCACTGTACACTCAATATTATACTCTTGGTCTTTATTATGATGACCTAGTCACCGAGCCCAGAGCTATACTAAAGGGCAAACGTTACTAAAATGAAATAACTACAAGATGTGTTTGTGATACACCGATGCCCCCGTTAGCGACTGTGCAATGTGAAAGCCCAATCACTACCCAATCAACAGTTATGGCCATTGTTAAAGTGTTTAGGTATTTCATACATCACTGCCAAGATCATAAGGTCAAATATTATGGTATCAGAGGAAAGGTATTGTGACAATGAATGAATATGTGAATTAAACAGCAATATCCATTGCAAATCAAAATTTCTAGCCAGGGTTAAAAATTTTAAAAATAGGCCAAATGTCAAGGTTGAGGTCATGAGGTCAAAATTATGGTACCATTGGAAATGACTTGTGACAAGGTGTACATATGTGTAGTATGAAATGACTTTCTGTTATCAATCAAAAGTAATGGCCAAATTGAAGGCTTTTTTTTTTTTAAATTGGTCAAATTCCAGGTAACTGTCATAAGGCCTTGTGACACGGAATTTAATGTGAAAGTCGAAAGCACTATCAATTACCAATCATAAATGATGGCCAATGTTAAAGTTTTTAAAAAGTAGGTCAAATTTCTAGGTTTAGGTCAAAAGGTCAGAGGTAATTGTACCACTAAAAGAGCTTGTGCCAAGGTAAACACATATGAATCATCCCTATCAACTATCATTCAAAAGGTGTGCTCAGTGTTAAGAGTTTTACAACGCAAATGTTAAAGTTTTAAAAAATCGGTCGACTTCTAAGTCAAGGTCTTAAGGTCATTTAATATGGTGTCATTGGAATCGCTTTTAAATATCTATGGCTCGTTTCGTTTTCAGGGTAGTTTGTGTAGTTTCATTGTGGAGTATGTGTTCATATGGTACTCTTTTTGCTGCATAAGTATCATTATAGCTGTTGGCATGGTGTTGTCTATCCTAGTGTCAAATATATTTTTTCAGGTATCAGGCCAAAGGCATTTTGGGAGCGACACCCTGAAGGGTTCAAACCCTTCAAGATAGAAAGGTGTCGCAGCTGTGGTGACAGTTATAAGGAAGAACCAAGCATGTACTGGGGTGGACATGGAAAACGAGGAGAATTTATGGGCACTTACGATTGTCTAAGCCATCCTGGATTTTGTAGTTCGTTTTGTGAAACGGTTAGCCAGTTTTACACAGATTTATAGATTGGCACGGTTGTGATAAAGTGTAAGTTGTTCAGTATGAAAGGCATTTGAGTAGAAAGACGATCATATAGTGAGAGATGCCGAATGACATACTGACTACGATGCAGATGTTCTTTGCTTATGGAAAACAGTCTGTGGTGTTACAATGTTAGTGCTAGTGTCCTTTTATACGTTTTGTATTTATTGGATGACTGTAACGGTATACGTCATGTAGTTTACTACTTGGCAGACATATCTACAATTACAGCTTATGTTATAATAAACTGAATGTGGTCATGGACAAATCAACATCGATGACATGCAGCCTGATGAATCACGCGATTTGCCTTCTTGATAAAACATCGTGACTCGTAATCAACTGAATATTGGTTATGACATTGTTTGATCTACTATCAAGATATATTTTGCCAAGATATTCAACACGGAACGCTGTCACCGCTGGTAGACTCGTAAGGGGCAACCGGCGGTTATGCACTGAAAATCCTTACGAGAACTTCCGAATGTGACTTACGAGTCTTCAAAAATGTCAACAAATAGGCGAGTTTCCCGATTGATGTGTTTTAGTCAACTTTGTAAACATATTTTGGAAAATCGGGCAATGTTTTTCCCAAAAAACATTCATTTCTGCATCAGCAAATATAGTCGTGTAGATGAAAAGGGAAGTGGTCGATTTTTAATTTAATTTCCCCCTGAGGAAGGGTGCCATATATTTCTGTTTTTGCCTGTTTTCAAGTACAATTTTTAGCTACCGGGGCTATGCAAAACTAACTATCATGTAAAATTAGACGTTATTTGAATTACTTCCATGCTGAAATGCATGGGCTGTAAAACTTCCGCAGTTAGGTTATTAAACAGTTAATCAAAGCTCTGAAATCACCATAATTCTTCGGAGCGACTGAAAATACTATTAATTCTATTTAGATGGGGTGTGTCTGCTGTTGAACTGAGATTTTATGCATCACAATTTATGCGCTCAAGCGAACTGTTCAAAATTTCAATTTGTTACATTTTAAGGTATTTATCTAATATAATTGTATTCTAAGATAAATGTTAAATGAAGAAACGAATTATATTCAGGTATCGATAGGTTGTTTTTCCTGACCCCGTAAGGGGCAATGTTCCTGTAAGGGGTAATCGACTGCGTAAGTCACACTGGGCACCAATGTTAAGGCCACTGGAACAAATCCTGCGAAAATAATGTAGCAAATTTTTTCTACATGGAAGTAATTCAAATAACGTCTTATTTAAAGTGATAGATAAGTTTTGCATAGACGTTAGCTGAAAATTGCACTACAATACATGTACAAACAGAAATATCTGACACCCTTCCACCGGCGGAAATTAAATTTAAAAATCGACCACTTGCCTTTTCATCTCCACATCTATCTTTACTTGTGCAGAAATGAATGCTGTTGAGAGTAGCATTGCCCGAATTTTCAAACTATGTTTACAGTTGACTAAAACTTACCAATCGGGAACACTCGCCTATTTGTTGACATTTTTGAAGTCTCGTAAGTCATAGTCAGAAAGTCTCGTAAGGATTTTGAGTGCATAGCCACCGGTTACCCCATACGAGTCTACCAGCGGTGGCTGTGCTAATTTAGAGATAACAAGGAATGATTCAATCGTTGCTTAATCGAGTGATATATTTCGTGTCGAGGTACGCTTTGGTATGTTATGTTAAAATTACGAATACGAAATAGCAATATGTGAAGTGATTCGATATTTGATGAAGCATTGTGGCATGGCAGCATATAACCTTTCCTAGTATGAGGAGACGTTTCATGGCATGATATGGTTGGGGGATGAGAGTGTGATAACAAGGCCTTGCATAGTGCATGGTATGATACTTTTATGGTTTGAGAGACATGGTTTGTTAACCATACAGTTAAATATACAATTACATTGGATGGCATGTTTCAATAGCATAAATGGGGTGGGGCTTGATATACTGCAGGCAGTGTGACATAATGTAATGTGATTAATGATAAGAAGAAAAGATCACATGGGACTTTGTAATTCGACTGCAGTATCAATACGATACACCATTATCGAGGGTTGATAATGGTCGAAGGTTTATGTTAAAAGCAGTACTCGACCCCAGGGAAGAATCTTATCACAACTTATTTCTGTAGTTTAGTTATTGATCCCCTTAGACATTTACACTGCAGATCCGCCAAACCGACGTTTTCTTGTATTTTCGGTACTGTGATTTTCAGCCATCAAGCTTCTTAAAGATGAACATCCCCGATCGTCTAACTTTTCTGTTCTCATTTTTATGTCTTCAAGAAATGTGTGTTGTCCCGAATGAGCTTCCTTTAAAACGATTTTCTCTTCGACCATACATTGAAGATCCAACGTTCTGTAAGACGATGATTCTGAAATGTTTCCATTTTACTGGCTGTTGTTGAGTGTTCATTTTAAAGGCGGTTCCTCAGTGGTTGGTTCAACTGCCTCTGATGCTAGTGTCTCCTGATTTGTATACCAGCTGAGGTTGTCATTTTTGATCATACTCCATTTGCCTGATTTTTAGGAATAAATGCCACTACCTACACCGTCCTTCGGCTCGGGCTTCAATTTGATGTCCTCTGTGTTGGAAGAGTTACTTACTACTGTGCAGGTCAAACAGTCAAACATCCTTACCATAATTACATGACCGCTGTGCGGTCTTTCATCCTGCAAATCTGGTGTGTGTAGATTATACACCCTGCGAGAAAATGACCAAACGTGACCCATCGCAATAGCATTAGTTTGGTATTTGGATGGACTAGTAACATCACATGATATGACGCTGGAACGTGCCGCTAGATGTGACGGTGCTACGGATGTTTTTTTTTTTTTCTGTTAAAGTAGGTAAAATTATTATAAGCCATAAATTAGTATGAAAGTATTTGATACAGACACGATAAACTAACCAGATGTAAAAAGACAGTTTCCTTTTGTCAGGCCTGACGGACAAAAACTGTTTATTAGGGGCAGTGACCAAATACGTTGGTATGTTCCACTGTTATCGCATATGCAAGTTGTGGTTATCTGGGTGATAATAGTGATGATATAAAAACAAGGATATAAAAGATTCCTTTGTTTTGTTGACTTTAGATTTAACATCCCCACGAAAACTCTTCAGGTCATTTATTAGATGTTGCTTCCAATTTTGTGGGATTTTTACCTGCTTTTCGATGGAATGATATCTCAAAACTCACTGCTCAAACAAGCAAAAGTGTTTTTTTATGCCTGGACTGTCCGACTAGCACCACTTTGCCTTGACGGGCTGCGACCCTCTGAGCGTGACCTAAATAGTGTTGACGGGGACGTTAAACCTCAAATGAAACAAAATCAAAGAAACTGAGCAGTTCCCCAGTAATCATGTTCGGCCACTGCATGGAATGCTCATGCAGCCCAACCTCTTTCTTCACGGCCGATGTGCGGGGCCGATTTTGTTAGTTGTGAGCTTGGCATGTAAATGTCATGGCATTTTGTTGCAAAACATAATATCATTAAACTTGGCATAATGTTTATTGCCATATACCTTATGAAAACATATATGTTCTTATAGCAGTGGTTAGATATGTATGTTGATTTAGTTTAATATGTGGTAAAAGTAATTTAGATATTAAAGGATGTTTTTAACCAGAGAAGACGGACTTGTTTGGACGGTATACCTGAATGTCTTGTCAACAATGAGCTTTTAGCATATCTTTTGCTATGCCTGCCAGTGTGCTAAGGGCTGCAAAGTCAGAAGCAAGTGGTCTAGAATCACGCCAGATGACACATTTCGTAGCATCTGATCTGGGTGTACTATGTTTGCTAAACCCTGTATGTCTCAATTCTTGATGGAAATACGGCATACTTACTAAAATGCTGTTTGCCAGTAATTTGTAAAAAAAAAATATCATAAGGACATTACCCTATGATAAACATAGTCACAGTGATTTTCCGATAAAAAACAATTTGAATGCCGTCGATGAAACGCCATAGCGTTTCCCCATCCACACTTTCTGTGCAGTACCTAAGAACCCAAAGCACGCACCCGGCGCCCAAATCTGATCCCAGGTCATTTTTTAGCTCACCTGTCACGTAGTGACAAGGTGAGCTTTTGTGATCACATTTTGTCCGTCGTCCATGCGTCCGTCCGTTAACAATTTCTTATCCGCACGATAGCATCTTCATTTATAATTTGATTTTAACCAAACGTACACACAACTTGTACCAAAATGAGATCTTGGTTTCTTTCTTGAACCAGCCATATCCCATCATCTGTTACGGAGTTACGGTCCCTGAAAGGGCAAATATTGCCTATTTTGGCCTTGTCTGCACGATGTCATCTTCATTTATGATATTAATTTAACCAAACTGTCCATTTGGCCTTCCTATGTTTAGGTTTCCATTATTGTCTGGTCGATTCGTGTTTGTGTTTCTTTCCCTTTGGTGTCTTCGATGGGTGGTGTAAGTTAATTGTATCGATTCCTGATCTTTGTTTTACTTCTGCTTTACACACAACTTGAACCACCATGAGATCTTGATTCCTATTTTGAACCAGTCATATCCCATCATGTGTTACGGAGTTACGCCCCTGAAGGGGAAAAAATTCCTTTTTTTTTGGCCTTGTCTGCACGATAGCATCTTCATGTATGATTTGATTTTAACCAAACTTACACACAACTTGAACCACCATGAGATCTTGGTTCCTTTCTTGAACCAGCCATATCCCATCATCTGTTACGTAGTTACTGCCACAGAAAGGGTGAAAATTGCTTATTTTGGCCTTGTCCACACGATAGCATCTTCATTTATGATTTGATTTTAACCAAACTTACACACAACTTGTACCAGCATGAGATCTTGGTTCCTTTCTTGAACCAGCCATATCCTATTATGTGTTACGGCGTTTCGGGCCCTGAAAGGGCAAAAATGCCTATTTTGGCCTTGTCTGCACGAAAGCATCTTTATTTATTATTTGATTTTAACCAGACGTAAACACCACTTGTATCACCATGAGATCTGGGTTCCTTTTTTGAACCAGCCATATCCCATCATGTGTTACGGAGTAACGGCCCCTGAAAGGGCAAAAATTGCTTATTTTGGCCTTGTCCGCACGATTGCATCTTCATTTATGATTTGATTTCAAACAAACTTACACACAACTTGTACAACCATCAGATCTAGGTTCCGTTCTTGAACCAGCCATATCCCATTATGCGTTACGGAGATCCGTCCCCTGTAAGGGCAAAAATTGCATATTTTGGACTTGTATAAACTTATACAGGGAAAACCTTTAAAAATCTTCTCTGAAACCACAAGGCCCAGGTCTTTCATATTTGGTATGAAGCTTTACCGAGGGAACCTCTACCAAGATTGTTCAATTATAGCCCTGGAGACAAAAATAGCCCTGCCCCGGGGCCCACATGTTTAACATAAACTTATATAGGAAAACCTTTAAAAATCTTCTTCTCTGAAACCACAAGGCCCATATTTGGTTTGAAGCTTTATCTAGGGGACCTCTACTAAGATGGTTCAAATTATGGCCCTTCGGCCAAAAATGGCCCCTCCTTGGGGCCCACAAAGGGAAAACCTTTAGCTATCTTCTTCTCTGAAACCACAAGGCCCAGGTCTTTCATATTTGGTATGAAGCTTCATCTATTGGACCTCTACAAAGATTGTTCAAATTATGGCTGCAGGGCGTCACTCTGGGCCCAAATGTTCTACATAGACTTATATTGGGAAAACCTTAAAAATCTTCTTCTGGTACAGGTCTTCCATATTTGGTATGAACCTTCATCTAGTGGACCTATACCAAGACTTCAAATCATAGCCCTGGGGCAAAAAAATTGCCCTGTCCTTGGGCTCACATGTTTTACATAGGCTTATAAAGGGAAAACGTTTTAAAAATCTTCTTCTCTGAAACCACTAGGCCCAGGTCTTTCATATTTGGTTTGAAGCTTCATCTAGGGGACCTCTACCAAGATTGTTCCACGGGGCCCACATGTTTTACATAATATATATATATATATATATAGAGAGAGAGAGAGACTTAAGGAAACCTGTAAAATTTTCCATAACTGAAACCAAAAGGCTGAGGTCTTTGATATTTGGTTTGAAGCTTTATCAAGTGGCCCTCTACCAAGAATGTTCAGATTTTAGCCCTGAGGCCAAAAATGGCCCTGCCCTGGGGCCCACATGTTTTACATAAACTTATATTGGGGGTAAAAGCTTTAAAAATCTTTTTCTCTGAAACCACAAAGACTAGGTCTTTCATAATTGGCTTGAAGCTTCATCTAGTGGAACTTTACTAAGATTGTTCGAATTATAGTCCTGGGGCCAAAATGACCCTGCCCTTGCCCCCGGGCCCACTTGTTATACTTTTGATCAGGTGAGCGACCTAGGGCCCTCTGGGCCCTCTTGTTTATTATTCTAGTAATCATTCGATTCTATTGATATGCTACATGACTATGTACTCAACAACATTATTGTTGACCTTTTGACCCATAGGATCCGCCTCCCACTCATAGGAGCTTGAAGAAATATATGAGCTGCACGATGCTTCCACGCAGAGTTGATACCAACCGCACATTAGTACTGGTAATCTGCTTGGAAGGTCTAAGCCTGCCCAGGAAAACTGCTGCGAGTCGGCCCGCCCATGCATATAAACCCTATTGGTTTTATTGGGCGGCCGGGATTGAATTTGAGATGTTGTTTCATCTCAATGTCGGGTAAAAGCCCCACGAAATTGGAAGCAACGTCTCCAAAATGACCTAAATAGTGTTAACGGGGATGTTAAACCTCAAATCAAACAAAATCAAACATTGACCCATAGGACCTCTAATCGATTTAAATATGCCACATGAATATATTGATAAAACTTAAACATAACTAACTTTTACATGACTAAGAGGTCGCAGCCTAAATCCCGTTCAATACGTTTAAAACATTTCATTAACCTTTACCCTGCTGTAGGCGACAAGCCCTATCTTTGCAAACAGTGTAGATCCAGATCAGATGGCTTCTGAATCAGGATCTACAGTGTTTGACATTCAGTTTATGAATATGTAGAAATAAACTGCATCAAGTAATTTGATTGGTTCAAAGTCAGATATGGGTGTTGCTTTATTGAATATTCAGCTGGTTAAATGTTAATCATTACTTCTGCAAACTTTGGTATAAAAATCTATAGTCACTCTCTCCCTTCCGATGATTCAAGAAGGACAGTTTTCAGTTTATGGCAAAAGGATGCCCACTGAACTGGTAAACCGCTTACGGATCAGCCTGCCCAGGAAACGTTTTGATAGTTAAGCTGGCAAGCTAAAATGACTCAAAACAGTGTTGTCTGGGTGGTTAAACACTAATACAAATACTAATCTATAAAATTGACTTTAAAATTGAATTTTATTCATATTTGCCCGTATAACCCCCTAGGGACCGGTCGCAAAAATAAATGTTGCGCACATGACTCATGTTACGACTAATAGTTAAGCAGGATACAGCAATGGTGACGGACAGACGGACGGAGAGCCATTTAAGTATCCCCTGCGCTAAAGAATGCATATATTCTATATATTCTATATATATATAGAGAGAGAGAGAGAGACTTAAGGAAACCTGTAAAATTTTCCATAACTGAAACCAAAAGGCTGAGGTCTTTGATATTTGGTTTGAAGCTTTATCAAGTGGCCCTCTACCAAGAATGTTCAGATTTTAGCCCTGAGGCCAAAAATGGCCCTGCCCTGGGGCCCACATGTTTTACATAAACTTATATTGGGGGTAAAAGCTTTAAAAATCTTTTTCTCTGAAACCACAAAGACTAGGTCTTTCATAATTGGCTTGAAGCTTCATCTAGTGGAACTTTACTAAGATTGTTCGAATTATAGCCCTGGGGCCAAAATGACCCTGCCCTGGGCCCCGGGCCCACTTGTTATACTTTTGATCAGGTGAGCGACCTAGGTTTTATTATTCTAGTAATCATTCGATTCTATTGATATGCTACATGACTATGTACTCAACAACATTATTGTTGACCTTTTGACCCATAGGATCCGCCTCCCACTCATAGGGGCTTGAAGAAATATATGAGCTGCACGATGCTTCCACGCAGAGTTGATACCAACCGCACATTAGTACTGGTAATCTGCTTGGAAGGTCTAAGCCTGCCCAGGAAAACTGCTGCGAGTCGGCCCGCCCATGCATATAAACCCTATTGGTTTTATTGGGCGGCCGGGATTGAATTTGAGATGTTGTTTCATCTCAATGTCGGGTAAAAGCCCCACGAAATTGGAAGCAACGTCTCCAAAATGACCTAAATAGTGTTAACGGGGATGTTAAACCTCAAATCAAACAAAATCAAACATTGACCCATAGGACCTCTAATCGATTTAAATATGCCACATGAATATATTGATAAAACTTAAACATAACTAACTTTTACATGACTAAGAGGTCGCAGCCTAAATCCCGTTCAATACGTTTAAAACATTTCATTAACCTTTACCCTGCTGTAGGCGACAAGCCCTATCTTTGCAAACAGTGTAGATCCAGATCAGATGGCTTCTGAATCAGGATCTACAGTGTTTGACATTCAGTTTATGAATATGTAGAAATAAACTGCATCAAGTAATTTGATTGGTTCAAAGTCAGATATGGGTGTTGCTTTATTGAATATCCAGCTGGTTAAATGTTAATCATTACTTCTGCAAACTTTGGTATAAAAATCTATAGTCACTCTCTCCCTTCCGATGATTCAAGAAGGACAGTTTTCAGTTTATGGCAAAAGGATGCCCACTGAACTGGTAAACCGCTTACGGATCAGCCTGCCCAGGAAACGTTTTGATAGTTAAGCTGGCAAGCTAAAATGACTCAAAACAGTGTTGTCTGGGTGGTTAAACACTAATACAAATACTAATCTATAAAATTGACTTTAAAATTGAATTTTATTCATATTTGCCCGTATAACCCCCTAGGGACCGGTCGCAAAAATAAATGTTGCGCACATGACTCATGTTACGACTAATAGTTAAGCAGGATACAGCAATGCTGACGGACAGACGGACGGAGAGCCATTTAAGTATCCCCTGCGCTAAAGAATGGGGATAAGGACGAAACCAAGAAATGCAGAAAAGTAGAATAGCATGAAAATTTAAAACAAAAACATTATGCATTATCCTTTAAAAATGTAAGTGAATTGTTGTGACCAGTTAGTTAATATGATGTATTGATTTTAACTTCTGTTTCTTTTTATTTAAATTGGCTTTGAAACTCTATTGTCACTGTCCAACAAAACTAACATAACTCAAGTTTAGATGTGGTTGGTTTAAAATTTTAACCTATAACACACACCGAGGAATAGGTAAAACAGTTTGCACGTTTGGTTTGAATATTGAAAAAAAAAATTTTTTGAAAGATGTGCATTTTATTGTCATGCCTGACACAAATCATTCAATGTCGCACCTGCTTAAAGCATGCTAAAATATTAGACGGTTCACCGGTGCCTTTTTTGTCAGTTTGTCAAATTTCTAAGAATTTACAACAAAGCTAGCTTTCATCCTTATGTTCCATTCCGATTGTCATGGGCTATGATAGCCTCACAATAATTATGTTTGATACAAACTTGCATCCATAAATTGGAACTTCGATGCAAGCATTCATGCTTTACCATTTCCAACATTTATGGTCAAGTGATTTTCCAAGGCTAAGCAATTTGTAAATTTGGCTTTTCATAGGCATCTGTCCGAAATTTCTGAACCATAGCATTTACCATTACAATCTATAATTTAATAACTAATTTAAAGCTCCATAGCTTGACAGCAACGAACTTGTATCTATGGGTTGTTTCTTTATTGCAAGCAAACCTTTTTCGGTACCCTTACGTAATCAGCTTGTTTGTTCATCCGTATGTCTGTGTGTGTATCTGTCCGTCGACATTTTCGTGTTGTATTCTTATTTAGATATATATACACTTCAAACGTTAGCCATGTCACAAAAAAGAATACACAGTTTCATCGCAAGTTACATAACTCTAGCTGCAATATTGTCAGTGATATTGACTTATTTCAGCTTTTTTCTCTTTTCATCTCACATGTCTGGTGTCATTTTGTGATCATATCTTCTCCGTTTTGCGTGCGTCCGTCCATCCATGCGAGGGTGCGTAAACCATTTCTTCCAACGCCATCTCCTAAACCACTGAACCGATTCCTCCCAAATCGGCAGATTTTTAATGTCCTTTTTCAAGATTGGTATCAGAATTCTGTCCCATGGTAACATAGTAAACACAAATTAGAGCAAATACTTTAAAAATCACTTCCAAAACCACACGACCCAGGTCTTTCATATTTGGGTTTTAAGCTTCGTCTAGCTGCGGACCTCTATAGAATGTTCATATTACAACCCTAGAGCCAAAATGACCAGGTCACAAGGCCCACATGTTTTTCATAAATATACATAAGGAGGCCTTCTCTGAAACCACAAGGCCAAGGTCTTTGATATTGCTTATGAAGTATCATATAGTGGACTTGTACTAGGATTGTACTAAGTATAGCCGTTGGAACAAAACTGGCCCCGCCCCGGGGCGCAAGTTTTAAATAGACTTACATAGGGGAACTTTACAAATGCTTCTATGAAATTGCACTGCATGGGTTTTTTCAAGGTAAAGAGTCTCATTCGAGTTCAAAATGGACCTAACTTTAAAAACCGCGGGAACAGGATAGAAGACTTGGTTTTCAACTTTGGGCCATATAACCTTCAACAAATGTACCCTATAGAGTGGCAAAGAATCCTATTGATTTGAATGTCAAAGCTCAAGGTCACAATGGACTTGACATTATTGTTTTTACACGTGTTCACTTCTCGTTTGATCTTAAGCAAAGTTCAACAGTTCAAATGTCTACATTAAGAGTGAAACACCAGTTCCTTGTAGTCAGAGGCAATCTATAAGGTCTGATAGTTCTAACCAAATTCATATTGGAATTAGATGTTGATTAAAGGCAAACAGTTGCGAACGGATGCTACGCTTATGTTGCCTGTTGTTAAACTGTGGTAGAAGTAGGGGGAAGGATTGCGCCCCGCTCCGATTTAGCCCCCCCCCCCCGGTGGAGTTGTTTTCGCTAACTAACCAAAGGCGGTTCTTATGTCATGGTTTTTCGCTGATATTCTTACTTGAGTGCTTGTATCGCTTATACATGTATCTTTTTGCATAGCCAATAAGCCATTTTATATGAAAATAACAATAACTGTCCTTTTGGCTTCTGTCGTTTGCTGTTTCCATGCCCCAACCCGTTCATTTCAGAATAGGTCAAAGATCTTGCAAGTCATTCAGATCCCATCCATAAACCACGAATATTCTTGTTCTTTGTGATAAGACGCATTCAGTGACACCAACCTCCCCCTCCATTTCAAAAATGGCCCAATATCTCAGAAACCGTTCAGAAGCCAGCCTCTAACCCATTTTTGTTCCTTGTGATAAGACACATTGAATGATGCCAACATATTGGCCATGCCCCACCCCTCCACTTCACAATAGGTCAAATATCTGAGAAACTGTTCAGAAACCCACCCCTATCCTATATATATTTATGTTCCTTATGATAAGGAACATTCAGTGACGCCAATATCGGGGCCTGGGGTCTTGTCCCGGGTCATGCCCCTCCCCTCTTTTTCATAAAAAAGCTGTATATCACAGAAACGGTTTAGATCCCCATCACTTCACCGTATGTTTTCTTGTTCATGTTAAGACCCATTTAGTCACACCAACCCTGCCCTGGGGCAGTTTTTTTGCTGGGACCGATGTACCCCAGCACTTCATAAAATGCCATATATCATAGAAGCCATTCAGATCCCCACAACACAATCATATATATTCTTAATTTTTTCCTTATAGTTAGATACAGTCGGTCGCACCAACTTGTGGGGTCCACAGTGGCTGATCCTCACCCCATTATTATTTCATAAAAGTGTTTTCTAGTGTTGCTCGATACTGTGATTACCAGATTAGAGACAGCAGGTACTATTTTATCTATGAATGTAATGTGTAATTATTAAGCAAGAGTTTTGACACGTAAAATTGATTTAAGCCCCCCCCCCATTGGAATACTTTCTACTGACCGTTCCTAGGCGGTTTTTCTGTAGCGGTTGATTTATGTTTTTGTTTGTTTCTTAGGGTGTGTGTCACTTTTGTCTTTTTTTATTTTGGATGGTCATTAGGCCATTTTGTGGGAAAGTAACTCTCCTTTTGGCCTTCCTCTGTTTAGGTTTTCATTACGGTCTGGTCGATTCATGTTTGTGTCTCTTTCCCTTTGGTATCGATTCCTGATCTTTGTTTTACTTCTACTGACAGTTCTGTAACAAACTGTCATAGATACACAACTTCATTCATGGTTTGCCATATTTTGCCGATGCTGCCCTTGTGTACATTATTATAGCATAGTATATATTTCCTAAAAAAAAAACTTGAAACTGGCCCCTGTGGCCTAAATAATGCTTATTTCTAGTTCAAATAAAGGTAGTGACAGGTCGATAATAAGGTCAGAATGCGAGGTTTCTTTAAAACCTTTCCGCCCCGCCCATAGGGGCTTTAAGAAATATATGGGTTGCACGATGCTTCCACGCAGGGTTGATACCGACCGCACATTAGTTCTGGTAATCTGCTTGGAAGGTCAAAGCTTGTCCAGGAAATCTGCTGCGAGTCGGCCCGTCCATGCATATAAACCCTATTGGTTTTATTGAGCGGCAGGGATTGAGATGTCGTTTCATCTCAATGTCGGGTAAAAGCTCCCACGAAATTGGAAGCAACGTCTCCAAAATGGACAAAATGACCTAAATAGTGTTGACGGGGACTTTAAACCTCAAATCAAACAAACAAACACAATTTAGGTCATTATGGAGGCGTTGGTTCCAATTTTGTGATACTTTCACCCGATATGTTGATGAAATGACATTTCAATCCCTGACGCCCAATGAAACCAACAGGGTTTACAAGCATGGACACGTCTCGCAGCAGTTTTTTCTGGTCAGTGTTAGACCGTCTGTTCGAATTACCAAAACTGCTGACCGGTCGATATCAGCTCTGAGTAGGAGCATCGTGCAGCACGATCTATTCCTCCAAGGCCCGATAGGCGGGGACCGGTCGATATCAGCTCTGAGTAGGAGCATCGTGCAGCACGATCTATTCCTCCAAGGCCCGATAGGCGGGGATGAAAGGGCAGTTGTCAATAACTGTTGAAGGTATGTGTACTTTGTCAACCGCTTATGTGTAGCCTTCCCGTAATTAGTGTAGTTAGGTACACTGACCGCAATACATATCATCCTTATGGATTGAAATGCGCCAAATCTGCAAAGCGCCATCACATTTCTCCCGATTCTTGGTAACACAGTTATTTAACCTTTAGCTTGTTCTAAAACCACCATTTTAAGAAATATTAAACACACATCGTCCTATATAGAAAATGCCGTTTAGAAAACACTAGAGACAATAACACATGTGAACGAAACAGGACACACTGTAACCTCTTTGATATACTTTAAGTTATAATGTAACCTCTACAGTAGAAATGCTGATTACACGTGTTAACTTAAACGGATCTAGAATTGCTTATTGACATTCAGGGAACCAGTGACAGTTGAAAAAGCAAAACAAAGTGTCAATGGGGTGACAATGGTACTTTCATTTAGTTTCATCTTAGTTTGTCTTTTTTGTACTAAACAGTACTTATAGGGATTTGTAAGCCTATCAGACATTGTTTATTCTTTGGTTTTGATACACACACACGCATGAAACTGAATAATAATTGTTAGACTACTTGTTTACTTACTTTTTTATGAATCCCTATATATCAACTTGAAATCAAGAATGTCATTGCGTAAGTGCCTTATCCGTGGTCGGCTTTTCATTCAGGAATAGGGTCACAGTAAGCGATTATTACAATTATGAAATTGTCAGTCGAAGCTCCCATGCCATAGGGTTTGTAACATGGGAACAACCTAATACAGAGCATTATGGTCTGCTTGTTTATGCTTAAGAGAGATTTTTTTGTGACTGACATGTTTTGCATCATTTATGTACGACCCTCTCATTTCCAGATGAATGAAAATAACACAATAAGGCAAATTTCGATTACTTCAATAACGTCTTCGATTGGCGGCTCTGATTATGTCGGGCAGTGGCTCGCAAACTCTTTTGTCTTTCTTATCTTGAACCTTTCATTTTGATTTGATCCAATTCAGTATTACGAAAACTAATTTTCAAACTAACAGACAGATAGATTTCCACCAGACACACAAATATACACACAAAACGACCGATAAATTCAGGGCTGCCCTTTCATAATCAGAGCCATTGTCAAAGTATTCAAAATTTGCATTATTGTGTTGCTCTATATTATTTTTTGGAATTGAAAGAGGTAACAGAATAGGTTCGTACATAAATGATGTGAAACATGTTAGATTCACATTGATTTAATTGAAAACAAAAACAAACGGATATGGCTCCGATGTTCCTTTGAGGATGTGTTAATTCACTGCTCGTCAACTCACGCCACAAATGATTTAGACAAGATAATTCACATTTGCTAGATAGAACCTAAACTACATCCAAGAAATTTGAAAATTTTGAGAAATCGAATGAAGTTTAAGAAATTTATTTTATTACATGCTTAAACAATAAATTGGGAGTTGATAAACAAAAATCAGTCAGAACGATTGGACCGTTGAAATTCTATAGCTTGAAATGTAAGTACCCCCCCCCCCCCTACTTTCAAAGTTAGGAAATGAGGCTTTGAACGACTGGTCACCAATAAAAACAAATGTGAAAAAGCACAAACGTTAGTGTTGGGTACATGTAATTGTTATTTGCAAAACCTTCACTTGAATCAAATGTTTGATCTGGCAAACAATGAAGACTCAGATCACACGCCGCATATCACGTTGATAATCTTGCTCTACACTGTTTGGATAAGTATGTAACATTTATGTTAAAGCGAAACAGTCCCCCATCTTGATAAGCCTGTACTCAGGCACAATCCGCATGGGTGTTGTCAGTACCTTGATTTATTCACTCCCATTATGAAACACGCCCATATACAATGTCAATGTCAAAGAACAAAAAACAGAAAAAAACGAAGATTGTAAGATGAAACATTGTGATATATTTTCTTCTTTCTGCTCTAAACATAGATTGTAGGCACACATCAGAATCGCTTCAGCGAGGTGGTACTGGCGAGTATCCACAACTTAGAGCAGGAATAAGTAAAATATTGTATACCCCTGCAAACCGTTTTACTTATATAAAAGTAGGGAAATAGGGGTTAAGTGGGTCAAAATATTAAAGGCGTGTTTGCTACAATAGTCATTAGTCTGGTATAACTGTAACTGCAAATTTTCAGCTTCTCCGCGGTGGGGCATAGGGGATGTTCTCCCTGCCTATGGGGCTCCAGTTAACGTCCCAATTTTCTTACAGCAATTCTTTAAATCCATTGAGCTTTTGTGCAGCAAGAGAGAAAGAAAACACACACATTCAAGCAGCTTCTGATATGAGAGATATTTTGTGTCAACAATACTCAATAAGCAGTTAAAGCCCCGTCCCCCCCTAACTAAACTTTGACCCCACCCCAAGTCCGACCCCGTGTGCATGGCCCAGTGGTCGCATACAAATTTCCGTTCAAGGTATTTTACATGTACACATTTAATCAATCATTACTTCTGCAAAGTTTGATATCAAAATCTATCAAACTGACTTTGTAATTGAATTCTATTGATATTGGACCTTCGTGTGGACCCCTCACCTTGCCGATGACGACCTTGATCATGTACGGAAGCCATGTACCTAATTTGGTGGCATTCCGACCAGTGGTTTAAGAGAAAATAGCGTAACTGAAGAACGGACGAACCCCTAGCCCCTATCCCAACCCCCGAAATACTAAAGCTTTGAATCCCACTAAAAGTGTGCCCAGTGTTTAGGTAGCCTTATAGTACTATGTTTCCAGCACAGAGGAAGCTTGTGCTAAGGTATAACTCTGAATGTTCCCAGCGTGGAGGTATCCATATAGTGCTGTGTTTCCAGCACAGAAGAAGATAGTGCTCGGTTATAACTGGGAATGTTCCCATCGTGGAGGTAGCCTTATAGTGCTATATTTCCAGCACAGAGGAAGCGCTAGTGCTCAGGAAGTATTGGGAATGTTCCCAGCGTGGAGGTAGCTCTATAGTGCTGTGTTTCCAGCAGAGAGGAAGCTAGTTCTTAGGTAGTACTGGGAATGTTCCCAGCGTGAAGGTAGCCTTATAGGGCTGTGT
This sequence comes from Lucinisca nassula, assembly GCA_963580285.1. NCBI lineage: Eukaryota > Metazoa > Mollusca > Bivalvia > Lucinida > Lucinidae > Lucinisca > Lucinisca nassula. The sequence continues at coordinate 78,196,511 of OY757015.1, read as the reverse complement.
TTCCAGCACAGAGGAAGCTAGTGTTCAGGTAGTACTGGGAATGTTCCCAGTGTGGAGGTAGCCTTATAGTGCTGTGTTTCCAGCACAGAGGAAGCACTAGTGCTCAGGTAGAACTGGGAATGTGCCCGGCGTGGAGGTAGCCTTATAGTGCTGTGTTTCTAGCATAAAGGAAGCTAGTGCTCAGGTAGTACTGTGAATGTTATCAGCGTGGTTTTAGCCTTATAGTGCTGTGTTTCTAGCACATAGAAAGCGACTGCTCAAGTAGTACAAGGAATCTTGCCAGCATGGAGGTTCCTTGTAGTGTTGTGTTTCAAGCACAGAGGAAGCTAATGCTCAGGTACTACTAGAAATGTTCCCAGCGTTGATGCAGCCTTATAGTTCTGCTTTTCCAGCACAGAGGAAGCTAGTGCTCAGGTAGTACTAGGAATGTTCGGTTATAACTGGGAATGTTCCCAGCGTGGAGGTAGCCTTATAGTGCTATATTTCAGGCACAGAGGAAGCACTAGTGCTCAGGAAGTACTGGGAATGTTCCCAGCGTGGTGGTAGCTCTATAGTGCTGTGTTTCCAGCACAGAGGAAGCTAGTTCTTAGGTAGTACTAGGAATGTTCCCAGCGTAGAGGTAGTTTTATAGTGCTATGTTTCCAGCACAGAGGAAGCTAGTGCTCAGGTAGTACTGGGAATGTTCCCAGCGTGGAGGTAGCGTTTAAGTGCTCTGTATCCAGCACATAGGAAGCTAGTCCTCAGGTAGTATTGGGAATGTTCCCAGCGTGGAGGTAGCGTTATAGTGCTGTGTTTCAAGCACAGAGGAAGCGCTAGTGCTCAGGTAGTACTGGGAATGTTCCCAGCGTGGAGGTAGGCTTATGGTGCTGTGTTTCTATCACAAAGGAATCTAGTGCTCAGGTAGAACTGCACAGAGGAAGCGACTGCTCAAGTAGTACTAGGAATGTTCCCAGCGTGGAGGTTCCTTATAGTTCTGCGTTTCCAGCACAGAGGAAGCTAGTGCTCAGGTAGTTCTAGAAATGTTCCCAGCGTGGAAGCAGCCTTATAGTTCTGCGTTTCCAGCACAGAGGAAGCTAGTCCTCAGGTAGTACTAGAAATGTTCCCGGTGTGGAGGTAGCCTTATAGTGTTGTGTTTCCAGCACAGAGGAAGCTAGTGCTCAGGTAGTACTGGGAATGTTCCCAGCGTGGAGGTAGACTTATAGTGCTGTGTTTCCAGCACATATGAGGCTAGTGCTCAGATAGTACTGGGAATGTTCCCAGCGTGGAGGTAGACTTATAGTGCTGTGTTTCCAGCACAGAGGAAGCTAGTGCTCGGTTATAACTGGGAATGTTCCTATCGTGGAGGTAGCCTGATAGTGCTATGTTTCCAGCACAGAGGAAGCGCTAGTGCTCAGGAAGTACTGGGAATGTTTCCAGCGTGGAGGTAGCTCTATAGTTCTGTATTTCCAGCACAGAGGAAGCTAGTGTTCAGGTAGTACTAGGAATGTTCCCAGCGTGGATGTAGTCTTATAGTGCTATGTTTCCAGCACAGAGGAAGCTAGTGCTCAGGTATTACTGGGAATGTGCCCAGTGTTTAGGTAGCCTTATAGAACTATGTTTCCAGCACAGAGGAAGCTAGTGCTAAGGTATAACTCTGAATGTTCCCAGCGTGGAGGTAGCCTTATAGTGCTGTGTTTCCAGCACAGAGGAAGCTAGTGCTAGTTTATAACTGGGAATGTTCCCAGCGTAGAGGTAGCCATATAGTGCTATATTTCCAGCACAGAGGAAGTGCTAGTGCTCAGGAAGTATTGGGAATGTTCCCTGCGTGGAGGTAACTGTACAGTGCTTTGTTTCCAGCAGAGAGGAAGGTAGTTCTTATGTAGTACTTGGAATGTTCCCAGGGTGAAGGTAGCCTTATAGGGTTGTGTTTCCAGCAAAGAGGAAGCTAGTTTTCAGGTTGTACTATGAATGTTCCCAGCGTGGAGGTAGTCTTATAGTGCTGTGTTTCCAACACAGAGGAAGCTAGTCCTCCGGTAGTATTGGGAATGTTCCCAACGTGGACCTAACCTAATAGTGCTGAGTTTCCAGCACAGAGGAAGCTAGTCCTCAGGTAGTATTGTGAATGTTCCCAGCGTGGAGGTAGCCTTATATTACTGTGTTTACAGCACAGGGGAAGCTAGTCCTCAGGTAGTATTGGGAATGTTCCCAGTGTGGAGGTAGCCTTATAGTGCTGTTTTCAGCATAGAGGAACCTAGTCCTCAGGTAGTACTGGGAATGTGCCCAGTTTTTAGGTAGTCTTATAGTTCTATGTTTCAATCACAGAGGAAGCTAGTGCTAAGGTATAACTCTGAATATTCCCAGCGTGGAGGTAGTCTTACAGTGCTGTGTTTCCAGCACAGAAAAAGCTAGTGCTCTGTTATAACTGGGAATGTTCCCATGGTGGAGGTAGGATGTGTTTCCAGCACAGAGGAAGCGCAAGTGCTCAGGAAGTACTGGAAATGTTCCCAGCGTGGAGGTAACTCTATAGTGCTGCGTTTCCAGCAGAGAGGAAGTTCTTAGGTAGTACTGGGAATGTTCCCAGCGTGGAGGTAGCCTTATAGGGCTGTGTTTCCAGCACAGAGGAAGCTAGTGTTCATGTAGTACTAGGAATGTCCCCAGCGTGGAGGTACCCTTATAGTGCTGTGTTTCCAGCAGAGAGGAAATGCTAGTGCTCAGGTAGTACAGGGAATTTGCCCAGCATGGAGGTAACCTTATAGTGTTGTGTTTCTAGCGCAGAGGAAGCTAGCTAGTGCTAGGGTATAACTCTGAATGTTCCCAGCGTGGAGGTAGCCTTATAGTGCTGTGTTTCCAGCACAGAGGAAGCTCTAGTCCTCAGGTAGTACTGGGGTGTGCTCAATGTGGAGGTAGCCATATAGTTCCGTTTCCATCACAGAGGAAACTGGTGCTACGGTAAAACTCTGAATGTTCCCAGCGTGGAGGTAGCCTTATAGTGCTTCGTTTCCAGCACAGAGTAAGGTAGTGCTCGGTTATAACTGGGTATGTTCCCTTCGTTGATGTAGCCTTATAGTGCTATGTTTCCAGCACAGAGGAAGCGCTAGTGCTCAGGAAGTACTGAGAATGTTCCAAGCTTGGAGGTAGCTCTATAGCGCTGTATTTCCAGCAGAGAGGAAGCGTGTACTTAGGTAGTACTGGTAATGTTCCCAGCATGGAGTTAGCCTTACAGGGCTGTGTTTCCAGCACAGTGGAAGCTAGTTTTCAAGTAGAACTAGGAATAATCCCAGCGTAGAGGTAGCTCTATAGTGCTATGTTTCCAGCACAAAGGAAGCTAGTGCTCAGGTAGTACTTGGAATGTTCCCAGCGTGGAGATAGCCTTTTAGTGCTGCGTATCAAGCACAGAGGAAGCTAGTCCTCAGGTAGTTTTGGGAATGTTCCCAGCATGGAGGTAGCCTTATAGTGCTTTGTTTCCAGCACAGAGGAAGCGCTAGAGCTCAGGTAGTACTGTAAATGATCCCAGCGTGGAGGTAGCCTTCTAGTGCTGTGTTTCCGACACGTAGTCCTCAGGTAATATTGTGAATGTTCCCAGCGTGGAGGTAGCCTTAATTTGCTGTGTTTACAGCACTGGGGAAGCTAGTCCTCAGGTAGTATTGGGAATGTTACCAGCGTGGAGTAAGCCTTATAGTGCTGTGTTTCCAGCACAGAGGAAGCGCTAGTGCTCAGGTATTACTGTGAATGTGCCCAGCGTGGAGGAAGCCTTATAGTGCTGTGTTTCTAGCACAGAGGAATCTAGTGCTCATGTTTTACAAAAAAATGTTCCCAATGTGGAGGTAGCCTTATAGTGTTGTGTTTCCAGCACAGAGGAAGCGCTAGTGCTCAGGAAGTACTGGGAATGTTCCCAGCGTGGAGGTAGCTCTATAGTGCTGTGTTTCCAGCAGAGAGGAAGCTATTTCTTAGGTAGTACTGGGAATGTTCCCAGCGTGGAGATAGCCTTATAGGGCTGTGTTTCCAGCTCAGAGGAAGCTAGTGTTCATTTAGTTCTAGGAATGTTCCCAGCGTGGAGGTAGCCTCATAGTGCTGTGTTTCCAGCACAGAGGAAACGCTAGTGCTGAGGTAGTACAGGGAATGTGCCCAGTGTTGAGGTAGCCTTATCGTTCTGTGTTTCTAGCACAGATGAAGCTAGCAAGTGCTCAGGTAATAATGGGAATGTTCCCAGCGTGGATGTAGCCTTATAGTGCAATGTTTCCAGCACAGAGGAAGCTAGTCCTCAGGTAGTACTGGGAATGTTCCCAGTGTGGAGGTAGCCTTATAGTGCTGTGTTTCCAGCACAGAGGAAGCGCTAGTGCTCAGGTAGTACTGTGAATGTTCCCAACGTGGAGTTAGCCTTATAGTGCTCTGTTTCTTGCACAGAGGAACCTAGTGCTCAGGTAGTACTGGAAATGTTCCAAGCGTGGAGGTAGCCTTTTAGTGCTGTGTTTCCAGCACAGAGGAAGCTAGTCCTCAGGTAGTATTGTGAATGTTCAAAGCGTGGAGGTAGCCTTATAGTGCTGTGTTTCCAGCACAGAGGAAGCGCTAGTGCTCAGGTAGTACTGTGAATGTGCCCAGTGTGGAGGTAGCCTTATAGTGCTGTGTTTCTAGCACAGAGGAATCTAGTGCTCAGGTAGTACTGGGAATGTTCCCAGTGTGGAGGTAGCCTTATAGTGTTGTGTTTCCAGCATAGAGGAAGCGCTAGTGCTCATGAAGTACTGGGAATGTTCCCAGCGTGAAGGTAGCTCTATAGTGCTGTGTTTCCAGCTCAGAAGAAGCTATTTCTTAGGTAGTACTTGGAATGTTCCCAGCGTGGAGGTAGCCTTATATGGCTGTGTTTCCAGCACAGAGGAAGCTAGTGTTCATGTAGTACTGGGAATGTTTCCAGCGTGGAGGTAGCCTCATAGTGCTGTGTTTCCAGCACAGAGGAAACGCTAGTGCTCAGATAGTACAGGGAATGTGCCCAGTGTTGAGGTAGCCTTAAGTGCTGTGTTACTAGCACAGAGGAAGCTAGCTAGTGCTCAGGTAGTAATGGGAATGTTCCCAGCGTGGAGGTAGCCTTATGGTGCTATGTTTCCAGCATAGAGGAAGCTAGTCCTCAGGTAGTACTGGGAATGTTCCCAGTGTGGAGGTAGCCTTATAGTTCTGTTTCCAGCACAGAGGAAGCTAGTGCTAAGGTAAAACTCTGGCTGTTCCCATCGTGGAAGTAGCCTTAAAGTGCTGTGTTTCCAGCACAGAGTAAGCTAGTGCTCTGTTATAACTGGGAATGTTCCCATCGTGGAGGTAGCCTAATAGTGCTATGTGTCCAGCTAGTGCTCAGGAACTACTGGGAATGTTCCCAGCGTGGAGGTGGCTCTATAGCGCTGTATTTCCAGCAGAGAGGATGCGTGTACTTAGGTAGTACTGGGCATGTTCCCAGCGTGGAGGTAGCCTTACAGGGCTGTGTTTCCAGCACAGAGGAAGCTAGTTTTCAGGTAGAACAAGGAATGTTCCCAGCGTGGAGGTAGCTCTATAGTGCTATGTTTCCAGCACAGAGGAAGCTAGTGCTCAGGTAGTACTTGGAATGTTCCCAGCGTGGTTGTAGCCTTTCAGTGCTGTGTATCAAGCACAGAGGAAGCTAGTCCTCAGGTAGTATTGGGAATGTTCCCGGCATGGAGGTAGCCTTATAGTGCTGTGTTTCCAGCACAGAAGAACCTAGTGCTCAGGTAGTACTGGGAGTGTTCCCAGTGTGATGTAGCCTTTTAGTGTTGTGTTTCTAGCACAGAGGAAGCTAGTCCTCAGGGAGTATTGGGAATATTCTCAGCGTGGAGGTAGCCTTATAGTGCTTAGTTTCCAGTTCAGGTAGAACTAGGAATGTTCCCAGCGTGAAGGTGGTCTTATAGTGCTATGTTTCCAGCGCAGAGGAAGCTAGTGCTCAGGTAGCACTGTGAATGTTCCCAGCGTGGAGGTGGCCTTTTAGTGCTGTGTATCAAGCACAGAGGAAGCTAGTCCTCAGGTAGTTTTGGGAATGTTCCCAGCATGGAGTTAGCCTTATAGTTCTGTGTTTCCAGCACAGAGGAAGCGCTAGAGCTCAGGTAGTACTGTGAATGTGCCCAGCGTGGAGGTAGCCTAATAGTGCTGTGTTTCTAGCACAGAGGAACCTAGTGCTCAGGTAGTACTGGTGTTGTTCCCAGCGTGGAGATAGCCTTATAGTGCTGTGTTTCCAGCACAGAGGAAGCTAGTCCTCAGGTAGTATTGGGAATGTTCCCAGCGTGGAGGTAGCCTTATAGTGCTGTTTTTCCAGCACAAAGGACGCTAGTCCTTAGGTAGTATTGGGAATGTTCCCAGCGTGGAGGTAGCCTTATATTGCTGTGTTTCCAGCACAGGGGAAGCTAGTCCTCAGGTAGTATTGAGAATGTTCCCAGCGTGGAGGTAGCCTTATAGTCCTGTTCTTCCAGCACAGAGGAAGCGCTAGCGCTCAGGTAGTACTGTGAATGTGCCCAGCACGGAGGTAGCCTCATAGTGCTGTGTTTCTAGCACAGAGGAATTTAGTGCTCAGGTAGTAATGATTGTTCCCAGTGTGGAGGTAGCCTTATAGTGCTGTGTTTCCAGCAAAGAGGAAGCTAATCCTCAGGCAGTATTGGGAATGTTCCCAGCGTGGAGGTAGCCTTATAGTGCTGTGTTTCCAGCACAGAGGAAGCGCTAGTGGTCAGGTAGTACAGGGAATGTGCCCAGCGTGGAGGTAGCCTTAATGTGCTGTGTTTCTAGCACATATGAAGCGCTAGTGCTCAGGTAGTACTGGGAATGTTCCCAGCGTGGAGGTAGCCTTATAGTGCTGTGTTTCCAGCACAGAGTAAGCTAATCCTCAGGTAGTACTTGGAATGTGTCCAGTGTTTATGTAGCCTTATATTTCTATGTTTCCAGCACAGATGAAGCTAGTGCTAAGGTATAAGTCTCAATGTTCTCAGCGTGGAGGTAGTCTTATAGTGCTGTGTTTCCAGCACAGAGGAAGCTAGTGCTCGGTTATAACTGGGAATGTTCCCAGCGTGGAGATACCCTATAGCGCTATGTTTCCAGCACAGAGGAAGTACTGGGAATGTTCCCAGCGTGGAGGTAGATCGATTGTGCTGTGTTTCCAGCAGAGAGGAAGCTAGTCCTCAGGTAGTACTGGGAATGTGCCCAGTGTTTAGGTAGCCTTATAGTTTTATGTTTCCAGCACCGAGGAAGCTAGTGCTAAGGTATCACTCTGAATGTTCCTAGCGTGGAGGTAGTCTTATAATGCTATGTTTCCAGCACAGAAGAAGCTAGTGCTCAAGGTATTACTGGGAATGTTCCCAGCGTGGAGATAGACTTTTAGTGCTGTGTATCCAGCACAGTGGAAGCTAGTCCTCTGGTAGTATGGGGAATGTTTCCAGCGTGGAGGTAGCCATATAGTGTTGTGTTTCCAGCACAGAGGCAGCGCTAGAATATGCCCAGCGTGGAGGTGGCCTTATAGTGCTGTGTTTCTAGCACAAAGGAATCTTGTGCTCAGGTAATACTGGGAATGTCCCCAGCGTGGATGTAGCCCAATAGTGCTGTGTTTCCAGCACAGAGGAAGCTAGTCCTCAGGTAGTATTGGGAATGTTCACAGCGTGGATGTAGCCTTATAGTGCTGTGTTTCCAGCACAGAGGAAGCGCTAGTGCTCAGGTGTCAAGAGTGGAGGTAGCCTTATAGTGATGTGTTTCTAGCACAGGGGAAGCTAGTGCTCAGATAGTACTGGGAATGTTCCCAGCGTGGAGGTAGCCTTACAGTGCTGTGTTTCTAGCACATAGAAAGCGCTAGTGCTCAGGTAGTACTGTGAATGTGCCCAGCGTGGAGGTAGCCTTATAGTGCTGTGTTTCTAGCACAGAGGAATCTAGCACTCAGGTAGTACTGGGAATGTTCCCAGCGTGGAGATAGCCTTATAGTGCTGTGTTTGTAGCACATAGGAAGCGCTAGTGCACAGATAGTACAGGGAATGTGCCGTGCGTGAAGGTAGCCTTTTAGTGCTGTGTATCCAGCACAGGAGAAGCTAGTCCTCAGATAGGAACCTAGTGCTCAGGTAGTACTGGTGTTGTTCCCAGCGTGGAGATAGCCTTATAGTGCTGTGTTTCCAGCACAGAGGAAGCTAGTCCTCAGGTAGTATTGGGAATGTTCCCAGCGTGGAGGTAGCCTTATAGTGCTGTGTTTCCAGCACAAAGGACGCTAGTCCTTAGGTAGTATTGGGAATGTTCCCAGCGTGGAGGTAGCCTTATATTGCTGTGTTTCCAGCACAGGGGAAGCTAGTCCTCAGGTAGAATTGAGAATGTTCCCAGCGTGGAGGTAGCCTTATAGTCCTGTTCTTCCAGCACAGAGGAAGCGCTAGTGCTCAGGTAGTACTGTGAATGTGCCCAGCACGGAGGTAGCCTCATAGTGCCGTGTTTCTAGCACAGAGGAATTTAGTGCTCAGGTAGTAATGAGTGTTCCCAGTGTGGAGGTAGCCTTATAGTGCTGTGTCAGGTAGTACAGGGAATGTGCCCAGCGTGGAGGTAGCCTTAATGTGCTCTGTTTCTAGCACATATGAAGCGCTAGTGCTCAGGTAGTACTGGGAATGTTCCCAGCGTGGAGGTAGCCTTATAGTGCTGTGTTTCCAGCACAGAGTAAGCTAATCCTCAGGTAGTACTTGGAATGTGTCCAGTGTTTATGTAGCCTTATATTTCTATGTTTCCAGCACAGATGCAGCTAGTGCTAAGGTATAAGTCTCAATGTTCTCAGCGTGGAGGTAGTCTTATAGTGCTGTGTTTCCAGCACAGAGGAAGCTAGTGCTCGGTTATAACTGGGAATGTTCCCAGCGTGGAGATACCCTATAGCGCTATGTTTCCAGCACAGAGGAAGTACTGGGAATGTTCCCAGCGTGTAGGTAGATCTATTGTGCTGTGTTTCCAGCAGAGAGGAAGCTAGTTCTTAGGTAGTACTGGGAATGTTCCCAGCGTGGAGGTAGCCTTATATGGCTGTGTTTCGAGCACAAAGGAAGCTAGTGTTCATGTAGTACTAGGAATGTTCCTAGCGTGGAGGTAGCCTTATATGGCTGTGTTTCCAGCACAGAAGAAGCTAGTGCTCAAGGTATTACTGGGAATGTTCCCAGCGTGGAGATAGACTTTTAGTGCTGTGTATCCAGCACAGAGGAAGCTAGTCCTCAGGTAGTATGGGGAATGTTCCCAGCGTGGAGGTAGCCATATAGTGTTGTGTTTCCAGCACAGAGGCAGCGCTAGAATATGCCCAGCGTGGAGGTGGCCTTATAGTGCTGTGTTTCTAGCACAGGGGAATCTTGTGCTCAGGTAATACTGGGAATGTCCCCAGCGTGGATGTAGCCTTATAGTGCTGTGTTTCCAGCACAGAGGAAGCTAGTCCTCAGGTAGTATTGGGAATGTTCACAGCGTGGATGTAGCCTTATAGTGCTGTGTTTCCAGCACAGAGGAAACGCTAGTGCTCAGGTAGTACAGGGAATGTGCCAAGAGTGGAGGTAGCCTTATAGTGATGTGTTTCTAGCACAGGGGAAGCTAGTGCTCAGATAGTACTGGGAATGTTCCCAGCGTGGAGGTAGCCTTACAGTGCTGTGTTTCTAGCACATAGAAAGCGCTAGTGCTCAGGTAGTACTGTGAATGTGCCCAGCGTGGAGGTAGCCTTATAGTGCTGTGTTTCTAGCACAGAGGAATCTAGCACTCAGGTAGTACTGGGAATGTTCCCAGCGTGGAGATAGCCTTATAGTGCTGTGTTTGTAGCACATAGGAAGCGCTAGTGCACAGATAGTACAGGGAATGTGCCGTGCGTGAAGGTAGCCTTTTAGTGCTGTGTATCCAGCACAGGATAAGCTAGTCCTCAGATAGGAAGCTAGTCCTCAGGTAGTACTGGGAATGTTCCCAGCGTGGAGGTAGCCTTACAGTGCTGTTTTTCTAGCACATACGAAGCGCTAGTGCTCAGGTAGTACTGTGAATGTGCCCAGCGTGGAGGTAGCCTTATAGTGCTGTGTTTCTAGCACAGAGGAATCTAGTACTCAGGTAGTACTGGGAATGTTCCCAGCGTGGAGGTAGCCTTACAGTGCTGTGTTTCTAGCACATAGGAAGCGCTAGTGCTCAGGTAGTACAGGAAATGTTCCCAACATGGAGATAGCCTTATAGTGCTGTGTTTCCAGCAAAGAGGAAGCTAGTCCTCAAGCAGTATTGGGAATGTTCCCAGCGTGGAGGTAGCCTTATAGTGCTGTGTTTCCAGCACAGAGGAAGCGCTGTGGTCAGGTAGTACAGGGAATGTGCCCAGCGTGGAGGTAATCTTAATGTGCTGTGTTTCTAGCACATATGAAGCGCTAGTGCTCAGGTAGTACAGGGAATGTGTCCATCGAGGATGTAGCCTCATAGTGCTGTGTTTCTAGCACATAGGAAGCGCTAGTGCTCAGGTAGTACAGGAAATGTTCCCAACATGGAGATAGCCTTATAGTGCTGTGTTTCCAGCAAAGAGGAAGCTAGTCCTCAGGCAGTATTGGGAATGTTCCCAGCGTGGAGGTAGCCTTATAGTGCTGTGTTTCCAGCACAGAGGAAGCGCTGTGGTCAGGTAGTACAGGAAATGTGCCCAGCGTGGAGGTAGCCTTAATGTGCTGTGTTTCTAGCACATATGAAGCGCTAGTGCTCAGGTTGTACTGTGAATGTTCCCAGCGTGGAGGTAGCCTTATAGTGCTGTGTTTCCAGCACAGAGGAAGCTAATCCTCAGGTAGTAATTGGAATGTGTCCAGTGTTTATGTAGCCTTATAGTTCTATGTTTCCAGCACAGAGGAAGCTAGTGCTAAGGTATAAGTCTCAATGTTCCCAGCGTGGAGGTAGTCTTATAGTGCTGTGTTTCCAGCACAGAGGAAGCTAGTGCTCGGTTATAACTGGGAATGTTCCCAGCGTGGAGATACCCTATAGGGCTATGTTTCCAGCACAGAGGAAGTACTCGGAATGTTCCCAGCGTGGAGGTAGATCTATTGTGCTGTGTTTCCAGCAGAGAGGAAGCTAGTTCTTAGGTAGTACTGGGAATGTTCCCAGCGTGGAGGTAGCCTTATATGGCTGTGTTTCCAGCACAAAGGAAGCTAGTGTTCATGTAGTACTAGGAATGTTCCTAGCGTCGATGTAGTCTTATAATGCTATGTTTCCAGCACAGAAGAAGCTAGTGCTCAAGGTATTACTGGGAATGTTCGTAGCGTGGTGATAGACTTTTAGTGCTGTGTATCCAGCACAGAGGAAGCTAGTCCTCAGGTAGTATGGGGAATGTTCCCAGCGTGGAGATACCCTATAGGGCTATGTTTCCAGCACAGAGGAAGTACTCGGAATGTTCCCAGCGTGGAGGTAGATCTATTGTGCTGTGTTTCCAGCAGAGAGGAAGCTAGTTCTTAGGTAGTACTGGGAATGTTCCCAGCGTGGAGGTAGCCTTATATGGCTGTGTTTCCAGCACAAAGGAAGCTGGTGTTCATGTAGTACTAGGAATGTTCCTAGCGTGGATGTAGTCTTATAATGCTATGTTTCCAGCACAGAAGAAGCTAGTGCTCAAGGTATTACTGGGAATGTTCCCAGCGTGGTGATAGACTTTTAGTGCTGTGTATCCAGCACAGAGGAAGCTAGTCCTCAGGTAGTATGGGGAATGTTCCCAGCGTGGAGGTAGCCATATAGTGTTGTGTTTCCAGCACAGAGGAAGCGCTAGAATGTGCCCAGCGTGGAGGTGGCCTTATAGTGCTGTGTTTCTAGCACAGAGGAATCTTGTGCTCTGGTAATACTGGGAATGTCCCCAGCGTGGATGTAGCCTTATAGTGCTGTGTTTCCAGCACAGAGGAAGCTAGTCCTCAGGTAGTATTGGGAATGTTCACAGCGTGGATGTAGCCTTATAGTGCTGTGTTTCCAGCACAGAGGAAGCGCTAGTGCTCAGGTAGTACAGGGAATGTGCCAAGAGTGGAGGTAGCCTTATAGTGATGTGTATCCAGCACAGGAGAAGCTTGGGAATGTTCACAGCGTGGATGTGGCCTTATAGTGCTGTGTTTCCAGCACAGAGGAAGCGCTAGTGCTCAGGTAGTACAGGGAATGTGCCAAGAGTGGAGGTAGCCTTAAAGTGATGTGTATCCAGCCCAGGAGAAGCTTGTCCTCAGATAGGAAGTTCAGGTAGTACTGGGAATGTTCCCAGCGTGGGGGTAGCCTTACAGTGCTGTTTCTAGCACATAGGAAGCGCTAGTGTCAGGTAGTACTGTGAATGTGCCCAGCTTGGAGGTAGCCTTATAGTGCTGTGTTTCTAGCACAGAGGAATCTAGCACTCAGGTAGTACTGGGAATGTTCCCAGCGTGGAGATAGCCTTATAGTGCTGCGTTTGTAGCACATAGGAAGCGCTAGTGCACAGATAGTACAGGGAATGTGCCGTGCGTGAAGGTAGCCTTTTAGTGCTGTCTATCCAGCACAGGAGAAGCTAGTCCTCAGATAGGAAGTTCATGTAGTACTGGGAATGTTCCCAGCGTGGAGGTAGCCTTACAGTGCTGTGTTTCTAGCACATAGGAAGCGCTAGTGCTCAGGTAGTTCTGTGAATGTGCCCAGCGTGGAGGTAGCCTTATAGTGCTGTGTTTCTAGCATAGAGGAATCTAGTACTCAGGTAGTACTGGGAATGTTCCCAGCGTGGAGGTAGCCTTACAGTGCTGTGTTTCTACCACATAGGAAGCGCTAGTGCTCAGGTAGTACAGGGAATGTGTCCAGCGTGGATGTAGCCTTATAGTGCTGTGTTTCTAGCACATAGGAAGCGCTAGTGCTCAGGTAGTGCAGGAAATGTTCCCAGCATGGAGATAGCCTTATAGTGCTGCGTTTGTAGCACATAGGAAGCGCTAGTGCAGAGGTAGCCTTATTGTGCTTTGTTTCTAACTGAGAGGAAGCTAGTTCTTTGGTAGTATTGGGAATGTTCTAAGCGTGGAGGTAGCCTTATAGTGCTGTGTTTCCTGCACAGAGGAAGCGCTAGTGCTCAGGTAGAACTGTGAATGTGCCCAGCGTGGAGGTAGCCTTATAGTGCTGTGTTTCTTGCACAGAGGGACCTAGTACTCAGGTAGTACTGGGAATGTTCCCAGCGTGGATGTAGCCTTATAGTGCTGTGTTTCCAGCAAAGAGGAAGCTAGTCCTCAGGCAGTATTGGGAATGTTCCCAGCGTGGAGGTAGCCTTATAGTGCTGTGTTTCCAGCACAGAGGAAGCGCTGTGGTCAGGTAGTACAGGAAATGTGCCCAGCGTGGAGGTAGCCTTAATGTGCTGTGTTTCTAGCACATATGAAGCGCTAGTGCTCAGGTAGTACTGTGAATGTTCCCAGCGTGGAGGTAGCCTTATAGTGCTGTGTTTCCAGCACAGAGGAAGCTAATCCTCAGGTAGTACTTGGAATGTGTCCAGTGTTTATGTAGCCTTATAGTTCTATGTTTCCAGCACAGAGGAAGCTAGTGCTAAGGTATAAGTCTCAATGTTCCAAGCGTGGAGGTAGTCTTATAGTGCTGTGTTTCCAGCACAGAGGAAGCTAGTGCTCGGTTATAACTGGGAATGTTCCCAGCGTGGAGATACCCTATAGGGCTATGTTTCCAGCACAGAGGAAGTACTCGGAATGTTCCCAGCGTGGAGGTAGATCTATTGTGCTGTGTTTCCAGCAGAGAGGAAGCTAGTTCTTAGGTAGTACTGGGAATGTTCCCAGCGTGGAGGTAGCCTTATATGGCTGTGTTTCCAGCACAAAGGAAGCTAGTGTTCATGTAGTACTAGGAATGTTCCTAGCGTGGATGTAGTCTTATAATGCTATGTTTCCAGCACAGAAGAAGCTAGTGCTCAAGGTATTACTGGGAATGTTCCCAGCGTGGTGATAGACTTTTAGTGCTGTGTATCCAGCACAGAGGAAGCTAGTCCTCAGGTAGTATGGGGAATGTTCCCAGCGTGGAGGTAGCCATATAGTGTTGTGTTTCCAGCACAGAGGAAGCGCTAGAATGTGCCCAGCGTGGAGGTGGCCTTATAGTGCTGTGTTTCTAGCACAGAGGAATCTTGTGCTCAGGTAATACTGGGAATGTCCCCAGCGTGGATGTAGCCTTATAGTGCTGTGTTTCCAGCACAGAGGAAGCTAGTCCTCAGGTAGTATTGGGAATGTTCACAGCGTGGATGTAGCCTTATAGTGCTGTGTTTCCAGCACAGAGGAAGCGCTAGTGCTCAGGTAGTACAGGGAATGTGCCAAGAGTGGAGGTAGCCTTATAGTGATGTGCATCCAGCACAGGAGAAGCTTGGGAATGTTCACAGCGTGGATGTAGCCTTATAGTGTTGTGTTTCCAGCACAGAGGAAGCGCTAGTGCTCAGGTAGTACAGGGAATGTGCCAAGAGTGGAGGTAGCCTTATAGTGATGTGTATCCAGCCCAGGAGAAGCTTGTCCTCAGATAGGAAGTTCAGGTAGTACTGGGAATGTTCCCAGCGTGGAGGTAGCCTTACAGTGCTGTTTCTAGCACATAGGAAGCGCTAGTGTCAGGTAGTACTGTGAATGTGCCCAGCTTGGAGGTAGCCTTATAGTGCTGTGTTTCTAGCACAGAGGAATCTAGCACTCAGGTAGTACTGGGAATGTTCCCAGCGTGGAGATAGCCTTATAGTGCTGCGTTTGTAGCACATAGGAAGCGCTAGTGCACAGATAGTACAGGGAATGTGCCGTGCGTGAAGGTAGCCTTTTAGTGCTGTCTATCCAGCACAGGAGAAGCTAGTCCTCAGATAGGAAGTTCATGTAGTACTGGGAATGTTCCCAGCGTGGAGGTAGCCTTACAGTGCTGTGTTTCTAGCACATAGGAAGCGCTAGTGCTCAGGTAGTTCTGTGAATGTGCCCAGCGTGGAGGTAGCCTTATAGTGCTGTGTTTCTAGCACAGAGGAATCTAGTACTCAGGTAGTACTGGGAATGTTCCCAGCGTGGAGGTAGCCTTACAGTGCTGTGTTTCTACCAGATAGGAAGCGCTAGTGCTCAGGTAGTACAGGGAATGTGTCCAGCGTGGATGTAGCCTTATAGTGCTGTGTTTCTAGCACATAGGAAGCGCTAGTGCTCAGGTAGTACAGGAAATGTTCCCAGCATGGAGATAGCCTTATAGTGCTGCGTTTGTAGCACATAGGAAGCGCTAGTGCACAGATAGTACAGGGAATGTGCCGTGCGTGGAGGTAGCCTTTTAGTGCTGTGTATCCAGCACAGGAGAAGCTAGTCCTCAGGTAGTACCGGGAATGTACCCAGCGTGGAGGTAGCCTTATAGTGCTGTGTTTCTAGCACAGGGGAAGCTAGTGCTCAGTTAGTACTGGGAATGTTCCCAGCGTGGATGTAGCCCTACAGTGCTGTGCTTCTAGCACATGGGAAGCGCTAGTGCTCTGGTAGTACTGGGAATGTTCCCAGCGTGGAGGTAGCCTTATAATGCTGTGTCTCCATCACAGAAGAAGCTAGTCCTCACGTAGTACTGGGAATGTGCCTAGTGTTTAGGTAGCTTTATAGTTCTATGTTTCCAGCAAAGAGGAAGCTAGTGCTAAGGTATAACTCTGAATGTTCCCAGCGTGGAGGTAGCCTTATAGTGCTGTTTTTCCAGCACAGAGGAAGCTAGTGCTCGGTTATAAATGGGAATGTTCCCATGGTGGAGGTAGCCCTATAGGGCTATGTTTCCAGCACAGAGGAAGCGCTAGTGCTCATGAAGTACTGGGAATGTTCCCAGCGTGGAGGTTGCTCTATAATGCTGTGTTTCCAGCAGAGAGGAAGCTAGTTCTTAGGTAGTACTGGGAATGTTCCCAGTGTGGAGGTAGCCTTATAGAGCTGTGTTTCCAGCACAGAGGAAAATAGTGTTCAGGTAGTACTAGGAATGTTCCCAGCGTGGAGGTAGTCTTATACTGCTATGTTTCCAGCACAGAAGAACCTAGTGCTCAGGGAAATGGAAATGTTCCAGTGTGGAGGTAGCCTTATAGAGCTGTGTTTCCAGCACAGAGGAAGCTAGTGTTCATGTAGTACTAGGAATGTTCCCAGCGTGGAGGTAGCTCTATAGTGCTGTGTTTCCAGCAGAGGGGAAGCTAGTTCTTAGGTAGTACTGGGAATGTTCGCAGTGTGGAGGTAGCCTTATTGTGCTTTGTTTCTAGCTGAGAGGAAGCTAGTTCTTTGGTAGTATTGGGAATGTTCTAAGCGTGGAGGTAGCCTTATAGTGCTGTGTTTCCTGCACAGAGGAAGCGCTAGTGCTCAGGTAGAACTGTGAATGTGCACAGCGTGGAGATAGCCTTATAGTGCTGTGTTTCTAGCACAGAGGGACCTAGTACTCAGGTAGTACTGGGAATGTTCCCAGTGTGGAGGTAGCCTTATTGTGCTTTGTTTCTAACTGAGAGGAAGCTAGTTCTTTGGTAGTATTGGGAATGTTCTAAGCGTGGAGGTAGCCTTATAGTGCTGTGTTTCCTGCACAGAGGAAGCGCTAGTGCTCAGGTAGAACTGTGAATGTGCCCAGCGTGGAGGTAGCCTTATAGTGCTGTGTTTCTTGCACAGAGGGACCTAGTACTCAGGTAGTACTGGGAATGTTCCCAGCGTGGATGTAGCCTTATAGTGCTGTGTTTCCAGCACAGAGGAAGCTAGTCCTCAGGTAGTATTGGGAGTGTTCCCAGCGCGGATGTAGTGTTATAGCACTGTGTTTCAAGCACAGAGGAAGCGCTAGTGTTCAGGTAGTACAGGGAATGTGCCCTGCGTGGAGGTAACCATATAGTGCTGTATTTCTAGCACAGGGGAAGCTAGTGCTCAGATAGTACTGGGAATGTTCCCAGCGTGGAGGTAGCCTTATAGTGCTATGTTTCCAGCATAGAGGAAGCTAGTGCTCAGGTAGTACTGGGAATGTTCCCAGCGTGGAGGTAGCCTTATAGTGCTGTGTTTCCAGCACAGAGGAAGCTAAGCCTCAGGTAGTACTGTGAATGTACACAGCGTGTAGGTAGCCTTTACTTGATGTGTTTCCTGCACGGTGCAAGCCACAGCACAGATAGTTCTGGTAATGTGTCCATCGTTAGTGTAGCCTATTCTTGAAGTGGTTCAAACTCAAAGAAAGCGACTGCTGGGATAGTACTGGTAACCTGTCCACTGGTGAGGTAGCCTATACATGTACGTGATCGGTTTCAAGCACGTTGAATACACTGCTATTGTAATACTCGGAATGAGCCAAGGGTGGATGGGAGGTAGCCTATACCTGCTGTGTTTCCAGCAAAGGAAGCTAGTGCTCGGTTATAACTGGGAATTGTGTCCATCATGAAGGTAGCCTATACTTGCTGTGCTTTCTTCGAACAGACTAGAGTCTGAAGTTGGAAGGTGGGCCAAACCGAATTCTATTCTGTTTGAAAATTGGCTTTGTTCAACTTGTGGAATGCTTGAAGACGAGTTTCATTTTACACTCGAATACACTAGATATACTGACTTAAGAAGCTCGCTTTGACCTAAATATTTCAGAACAAAGTAGAAGTAAAACAAAGATCAGGAATTGATACAATTAACTTACTCCGTCCATAAAAGACACCAAAGGGAAAGAAATACAAACATTAAGCGACCAGACCATAATGGATACCTAAACAAAGGAAGGCCATATGGACAGTTACTTTCCCACAAAATGGCCATATGGCCATCCAAAATTAAAAGACACAAGTGATACACACAGTAAGTAACAAACAACAACATAAATAAATCGCCACAGAAGAGCCGCCTTGGAACGGTCAGTGGAAGATTTTCACTGGGGGGCTTAAATCGATTTTACGTGGCCACAATCTTCGCCCTTACTTCCGCCGCGATTTAGACAAAAAAATTGTTCAGTCCGCATGAAGGCCTCCTAACTCATCAGTGCAACATCTCCGTGAACACAGAAATCAATGAACCACAGAGGTGAGACAACGGTGAGGACTCGACAGCAAGAAACCACTGAGATGCTGGAGCAAAAGAAAACCAACAGTTAGACTCCGATGAGCCCGACCAGAGACAGAGCATCAGGCACCAACCAACATAATCTCTTTAATTTTCAATAAGCCTTTACGTTGGAGCCGTCATAGAATCTGAGGCCTGACCCACCGGCGTGCAATTAAAGAGGGAAGCAAAGTTGCCAACCGTGATTGGGTTAACTACCATGCATGCAGTCTGTCGTATAATATCCATGTTGTAACCAATCTTTTTATATCGAAGAATAATAAACATAATAGACCCAATAAACATATATTAATTGAAATGTTTACTTCATAGTCTAAACAGTTAATAAAAAAATCGCTTTATGTTTTAAGGCCTTTAAAACTACGGAACAATACTTCTTTACATGATCCTTCATCCTTAAGGATGTACCTTCTTCATAGTCTAAACAGTTAATAAAAAAATCGCTTTATGTTTTAAGGCCTTTAAAACTACGGAACAATACTTCTTTACATGATCCTTCATCCTTAAGGATGTACCTTCTCCAAGGCAAATACCACATTACAAAAACAGGCCTATCTATATTTAATTTTACCTCCAAAATAATGAAAATTGTCTGATAAAGAATTGTGCTAATTTTCTTGCTTATGCTTTGAACATGGTTTGTGGGCACTCATTAGAGCCGCCGCACTGAGGCGGTTCTGATGGGTGCCCACGACGCATGTCTATGGGCGGGCATTAGGAGAATTATATATACCCCTGTTGATCCCAGTTTTAATGTGTAAAGGTGGGGTTCAAACGGGTCGAAATTATATAGGCCTGTTTTCTTGATGGAGATTCATGTTTGAAAAAAAAAAATAGTTTACATATCAATCGGATGTACACCATTATTGTACTTTGTTATGTGTTTTTTCTAATTAACATCAGTCCACTTTTGTCACATCTACTGTATGTATTATATATGTTGTAAAACAGATGGGCCGATTGGCCTGGTGTTTCTGAATAAACATGAAACTTGAAACTGGGTGAAAAGTAAAAGTAAAACAAAGATCAGGAATCGATACAATTAACTTACTCCACCCACAAAAGACACCAAAGGGAAAGAAACACAAACACGAACTTACCAGATCATAATGGGAACCCAAACAGAGGAAGGCCAAAAGGACAGGTACTTTCCCACAAAATGACCTATAGGCCATCCAAAATAAAAATACACAAGTGATACACACACTAAGTAACAAACAAAAAACATAAATCGACAGCCACAGAAGAACCGCCTTTGAACGGTCAGTAGAAACATTCCACTGGGTGGGGGGGTGGGTGGGGGGGGGGGGGGGGGGCTTAAATCGATTTTACGTGGCCACAATCCTTGCCCTTACTTCTGTCGCGGTACAGACATAAATTTTATTTAGACCGCATGAAGGCTTCCTAACTCAACAGTGTAGCATATCCTAACATACAAATAAAACAAACTACAGAGATGAAACAAGGTTGAGGACTCTACAGCATACAACAACAGAAATACTGGAGCAAAAGAAAACCAACAGTTAGACCCCGAGGGGCCCGACCAAAGACGGAGCATCAGGCGGCAACCAACATAAAGAATAACAACTAAAATTGATATTCCATCTATGTTTTTACGCTGGAACCGTCATATATTATTAGGCCCGACCCACCGGTGTGCAATCACAAAGAGGGAAGCAAAGTTGCCAACCGTGATATTTATTTGAAGCCTATATTTCAAGTGTTTCCAGCTCGAGGAAGCAACTGAAAGGATAGTACTGTTAACGTGTCCACCATGGAGGTAGCCTATACTTTTTCCAGCACAGTGGTTTATATTGGTCGTGTAATACTGGGGATGTTCCCAGCGTGAATAAGAGGTAGCCTGTGGTTCCAACATAAGGTGCGTGACTTCTCGGACAATACAACGAATGTACCTAGCGTGGTGATAGCCTATATCTGCTGTGTTTCCAGCACAGATGAAACCACTGCTAGGGTAATACTGGGAATGTGCCCATAGTGGAGGTAGTCTATACTTGCTCTGTTTCCATCACAGAGGAGGCCCCGCTCAAGTAGTACTGAGAATGTGCCAAGCAAAGAGGTAGCCTATACTTACTGTGTTTCATGCACAGAGGAGACCACCGCTCATGTAGTACTGAGAATGTGCCCAGCGTGGAGGTAGCCTGTACTTACTGCGTTTCATGCACAGCGGAAGCCACTTATCAGAGGTGCGTTCAACAACGCGGGCGCCCGCCGAGCGCTCGCCTGTTTCGTAGACAGGTTCCCTCACCCTATGGCGCAATAGCTTTCGCATATTACCGATCCCTTTATGCGAAAGCTATTGAGCTATAGGGAGAGGGAACCAGTCTACGAACAGAGGAGCACTCGGCGGGAGCCCGTTTTGTTGAATGCACCTCTGGAAGTACTGGGAATGTCTTTTACTTGTTCACAGTACTAGCACAGAGCCAGCAAAGCCACCACAGTGCAAGCCACCACTCATGTAGAATTGGTAACGTGCCGGGCGTAGAACAATGGAATGGACAGGTCATGTAGTTACTTCGAGTTTATCGCAGAGCAAGCATCCGCTCCGGTAGATTTGGAAATGTGTCCTGCGTGGAGCAATGATGGGAATAGTCTTGCCGTTGCTTCACGTTAAGTACAGGGGATACTTTAACTTTTGTATGCTATATAGGGTGGGGTGCAGCATTAAGTGTTTTACCCTAACAAATAAAAAGCTTTACAGCGTAATCCAAAAATATCCATAATATAATCGGACCCTCTAAAATATTTTCAAAATGTAGCTTACTTAAAACAATACTCTACAATTAGCTAGCTTGCTTTGCATAATTATAATGTGTCTTTACTTATTTCTTTATTGCATTTGGCACGAAAAATGTTTTTCATATTTTTTCTTTCTTCAGATTTCGCCTTATCTCCAGGAGGGGACACAGGCGGTATATATTATTTACACTCCAGCTTTACAGGATGAAAGCCTACACAGTAATCATGTCTATACCGTACGGTTATTCAGCCTGCACAAGGGATGTTAACGTCCCAATTTCCTAACAGCAATTCTTTAAATCCACTGAGCTGGTGTGCAGCAAGAGAAAAAAAACAACAACATTCAAATAGCTTCTGGTATGAGGGGAATGCTGTGCCAACAATATTCATGAAGCAGTTTAATCGCCGCTCCCACTCCCTTATTAAAATTTTGATCCGACCTCCAAATCCGACCCCTTAGGCATTATCCAGTGGTCGCAACCAAAATTCCGTTCAAAGTATTTTACATATTCTATCAATCATTAATTCTGCAAAGTTTGATATCAAAATCTATAAAACTGACTTTGTTATTAAATGTAATTGATATTTGACCGTTGGACCCCTCACCTGGGAGGGGCGGTGCCAAAATCAAATGGTCAGACAGGCGGACAAACGGACGGAGAAACCGACGGAGGCGGTTTTTTTTAAAAAGCGAAGGAATAAAATTACCAATGACTTTTTGGCTCTCACCCCCAAATGGTATGTTTTAGAGTCGACATCTTCAAAATATCTGCTAAATGGCGTGTACCCATAAAAAAGACCATTTTTATTAACCCCTAGCCTACACCCGAAATACTAAAGGTTTGACACCCCCCCCCCCCCCCCCCCCCCACTCAATAAAAAAAAAGTCCCAGCCTATGAAGCAGGCAAAATTCAGAGTACCATATGTCAGTCAGCCGCGTGTGTGCCTGCAGTACACCTAACTCTATTGGTTTGGTTTGGGTTTTACAAAAATTTCAAGATTATTTTACTCATATCGAGCCCATCGTTAAACAGTAGTTGACGAAAACCGGAGTGTCCGGAGAAAAACCACCACACCTTCAGTTGCAGAACTCGGCGTCTCACATGTGACCCGAGCCATGCTCAAATCACAATGGTTAGAGACCTAATGGCTAAGAGTCATCGCTCTCACCCACTAAGTCACGGAGGTCCGTATAACACTCTATTATAGACAGACTGAAACACGATCGAACGGACAGACGGGCAGGTGAGAGTTATTCTTCTCATCATTTAAACTTGCAGTTGCAGTTGTAGTTGCGTTGTGTTCCCACGGTGGAGAGATGTTCCTGTGGTGGAGGTTCCCCATATGGAGGTTGCAACTATACCCTACTCCTTATCGGGCTCTATCTGTGAAGTTTCGTGAAAATATCCCAAATGGTATCACAGTTATGGAGCGGACACGAAACTATGTGGATCTCATGGACGGACGGACGGATGGT
>OY757015.1:78087862-78174323 GCA_963580285.1 Lucinisca nassula | reverse complement strand
AGTGTGAAGGAGAACAGCTGCTATGGAGAATGCTAGATCCAATAAAGCTTAATCTAAAGTACTCAATGCGAACATGGTCTTCAACCAAACCACAGGGTAAAGATAATCTGGTTACTTCCCTTTAGAGCTCTCTATTGGCTGAGTTACCCCTATATCAAGAAATTGAAAGTACTTTTGACTGATTGGAGGTTTAACGTCCCCGTCAACACTATATAGGTCATTTTGGAGACATTGTTACCAATTTTGTGGGACTTTTACCCGATAGTGAGATGAAATGACATCTCAAGCCCTGTCGCCCAATGAAACCAATAAGGTTTATAAGCATGGACAGTCCGACTCGCACCGCTTTGTCTGGGCAGGCTTAGATCCTCTAAGCTGTTTACCAATTCTCTTGTGCGGTAGGTTTCAGCTCTGCATGGAAGCATCATGTAGCCCATCTATTTCTTCAAGCCCTGATGGGCGGTGGCCGCAATTGAAAGGTCATGAAACCTTGCATGTCTGAATTATGTGAGCATGTAACTATTGTTTATAACTGAGATACTGATGTTCATATTCGTTCAGCAAGTGTAGCCGTATTTGTACGTCAACCTTCTTTATACTGACATTATATATAATTGCAAAACTTGTTATTATGACAATATTAATGGATCAGATCTGTAGGACAAGATGAGATTCAATCTCATCTTGTCCTACAGATCTGATCCATTATTCTTGCATAAATACCTATGCGCATGGCTGTTTGAAGCCATTGTCAAATGGACCGAAAGCCGTGCTCAAACAGCAAAAACCATGTTCAAATCATGAAATTCACGTGCTGTTTGAACATAGATTTTGAGCTTTTGATATCACATGACGGGCCTTGCTTTGTTTACGTTACGTTGAGCGACGTAACGTTATCGCCCTGAACGTAGCGTTTTAGAGTTCTATGATGACATCACTGCATGACAACGTCATTGTAAACAACATTCTGAACTGGCCGCCATTTTGGTTTGCCTATCGCATTTGAAGAGTTTATATGGAATTTATATGGAGCTTTTGGGCGTTTTCGTCAAAATTTGCTGTCGGATTCGTAAGTTATGCAAGAATAACGATCATCCATGGTTATTTCATTGCATTAACATTTGCTGGATCCCTCGGAAGATATTTGAACATTTGGCCTAGCGGCCTCATGTTCAAACAGCTTCCTCGGGATCCGGCAAATGTTAATGCATGAAAAACCATGGTTGATCCCTATAATATCATTGTCTTATGGAGATAGTCAAGAGTATTATATTCAGTACTCCAAGAAACAAATGCATTGTGGGCATTTGTTAGAATCACCTCATGAAGGCAATTCTAACAAATGTTAGAAGGCAAGGCAATTCTAATAAATGTCCACGTTATTTGTTTCTTTGTGTAAAAAGGGCCTTTCATATCCATTTTGTTGCTACACCTTACCGTAATGATCTTAAGTATTGTGACCGATAGGCCAAAGCAAACAGTGCAGACCCAGATCAGACTGCCCCTGCTCCTGTTGGAGCAGTCTGATCTTGATCTACACTGTTTGCTATTCTGTCTGCACCTATTGGACTCCTTGCTGGATTGTTAAACAAATTTTATAAATTTTTGGAGAGTTATAGCAAGTCCTCAAGGTGTCCAAATTTTCAGGATGTTTATGTCCAAATTTTCAGAATTTTTATGGTATTTGAATTTTTTAGTTAAGCAAATTCCTTATAATGGCCAAATTTAGGGAACGAATATTGCATTCACAAGGAGGGTCCTCTGTTTGTCATTTGCTAAGATTTCAGCTTTGCATGTTGTAAAACCCACTGTATATTTTGCAGGCTGCTATGATGGTTTTGTTTATGTCATGGACTCTAAGTGTGGTCAGATCTTCTGGCAGTACCAGACTGGGGCAGAGGTCAAGAGTTCACCAACAGTTGACATGACAACAGGACTGGTGTATGTTGGCTCACACAGCCAGTGTCTTTATGCTCTCAATATAGAGGTATGATAGGCTTGCATAACCGGTTTTGTACTGAATGGAATCTTCCACCTTACAGATAGCAGGAGTCCATCTTAAAGGGGTGTCAGGTTGTGTTATCCTTAAAAGTCATTTGGAAAATGGCTGAATATTTCCAAACTGAAACAGTGTAGGCCCTATCGGACTTCCACGATATTTGACCAGGGCCTGCACTGTTTGCAAGTAACCTGTTATTGGGGTTCCCATACAAAATGGTTTCTATGGTGTATGTCTTGCTTTTAAAGGATAACCCTTTTATAGAACATGTTTGAAATCACTCCAGCTGGTGTTTGGGAATGTGTGGTGGCCATATGAAGTCTCCCTGCCCTTCATCATAGTGTAGTTTATATTTTCTTGTCCTTTGTGATCATTGATTCCACTGTGGACTTTTGAAAATATTTGAGGGTCACTGATGAGGCCTAATTGGCTGAAAGTAGCTAGTCTGGCCCAGAAAAAATGTACACTTCAAGCTTTTCAGTTCTACAGTGTATTTCTTGTTATACCCCGGCATACGAAGTATGCTATAGGGGTATATAGTTTCCGTCATGCCATTTGCCCATCTGTCCGTGTGTCCATCTGTCTGTCCATCCATCCGTCCTTCTGTCTGTTAACATTTTGGTTAAAGTTTTCTAAGAGATTGTATCTTATGAACACTTGGACAGATTTAGTTGATCCTTCACTGAAATTAAATACTGGTCTAAAGATTTCATTGATGCATGTCCCCACCCCCAACAGTGACCTTCAGGTCAAGGTCACAGACTTAGAAATTTTACATTTGGTTAAAGTTTTAGGACAAAGTTTATAGATGCCTATATGCTCTAAACTGCAAGACAAATTCAATTGATACTTGCATCGATGTTGCATACCGATGTTGCATACCAGTCCAAAGATTTCATTGATGCATACCCCACCCTGCTGCTTCAGTAACACTGATGCCCTACCCCTTCAGTAACTTTGATGCCCTCACTCCCTTGGTCCGTTTAGAAATTTTATGTTTGGTTTAGCTTTTAGCTTGACTTCTTCATTCATATTACATACAAGCTCAAAAGAAATATCAGAGGGTGGTGCTGGCCGGGGGTATACGTGACCCTGGTCGCCTTCTCTAGTTTCCAAAGTACAACTCTTTTATAGAACATACTTTAAGCCTGTACATGAAATGGTGTCTTTTTCCAGTCTTTTAACCCTTTCATCCCTGAGTTTATGAAGTGGACACTTCCATCTTTAAATTTGATTTTGTTTGTTTGTTTGATTTGAGGATTAGCGTCCCCGTCAACACTGTAAAGGTCATTTTGGAGACATTGCTTCCAATTTTGTGGGACTTTTACCCGACATTGAGTTGAAATGACATCTCAAGCCCTGCCGCCCAATGAAACCAATAGTGTTTATTAGCATGGATGGTCCGCCTCGCACCGCGGTTCCTGGACAGGCTTAGATCCACTAAGCGGTTTACCAGTACTAGTGTGCGGGCGGATTCAGCTCTGCGTGGAAGCATCATGCAGCCCATATATTTCTTCAAGCCCCTATGGGCGGAGGCCACTTTAAATTTGAACACATTTAGTGTTGTAAATATGTGGCTTAGTCCTTTAAAGTATGACAGACAGATCCAGATCTGAGATTCTCAGATCTACACTGTTTTCATAGGGATCTGTACCGGTCTACAGGGTTGAAAGGGTTTAAAAATGAACTGCCGGAAGGGTATCAATTTAACTCTTATCCCTCAGCTGCATGCTTACCGTCAAATCCTGTATTGCAATATTGTATATATTCATGTCTCACTTAGATTCAATAAATACTGTTTAAACCAACCCTTACCCTGCTGTTCATGTCAAACTCTACATTTGCAAACAGTGTAGATCCAGATCAGATGGCTTCTGAAGAAGCCATCTGATCAGGATCTTCACTGTTTGTCATCCAGTTTGTGAATTTGAATGAAAGCATTATATCATTTGATCTGATTTTTTTGGGGGGGGGGGGTTGGGGTTTTACGGCCCTTTCAAGATTATTTCCCTCATATCGAGCCGATCGTTAATCATAGGTGGGCGAAAAACAGAGAACCCGGAGAAAAACCACCTGACCTTCCGTTGCAGAACTTGGCGTCTCACACGTGACCCGAGCGAGGCTCTAACCCACGGCGGTGAGAGACCTAATGACTAAGAGTCAGCGCTCTTATCCATTAGGCCACGGAGGCCCGTTTAATCTGATTGGCTGATTGTCAGAAATGGGTGTGGCTAATTAAATTATTCAGCAGGATAAGGGTTAAGGTAATTAGGCACACCTGGCCATTTTGCAAGGGAGATAACTATCCTGGCTTCCTGTTTGCTTTCCTGTTACTGAATGTGCCCCCTTTCCCTACATAACAGAAAGTTCAGTTTAATGTCAGAAAAACAGAATTCTAACATAGTACTCATATATAGGCAATGGAAAGGAACTGTGATTTATTCTGCAACAAATCACTGGGTAGAAGAGTGTGATGCAAAATGCTGCTGTTTTATGACGTCACCCAAAGATTCTATGATGTGTGATGTGAAACATTACTTTTGAGTCCCTATTGTAGATTTCCTCTGTATCTCCAGCAGGCTTTTCATGAAGAGGTGGCTGAAGGCCAAAAATGACTGCCTCAATTCATTTTCTGGTTGTCTCAAATCTTACTTTTGTGTATTATAGTATTATGAAATTTTAGAATTTGGCCACCTCAAACTGGTGAGTGGCCTCTTAAGAAGAATCTTATTGAAAATTCTGCTCCAGGTAACAACACTGTAGGGATGATTTAGGAATCTACACTCTTTTCATAGGGATCTGTACCCAGCTACAGGGTTAAAATGGTTTACAAAATGAACCAGAAGGGGGTATCAACTTAAGGTTAATAGATACACCTGGTGGATTATTCTGACATTTAGCAGAGGAGATAATTATCTGGGCTTCCTGTTTGCTTTCCTGTTACTGAATCTGGCCTTTTCCCTGTATAACAGAAAGTTCAGCGTAATGTCAGAAAGTTTAGGATTCTAACATAGTACTCCTATATAGGCAATAGAAAGGAACCAATAAATCACTGGGCAGAAGAGTGTGACACGAAAAGCTGCTGTATTATGATATCACTCAAAGGTTCCATGATGTTAGAATGTGAAACATTATTTTCTTGCATCAAAAATATTACAAAATGATACAATCAAACATTTTGGCGAGGTTATTTCTTACATTGGTGAAAGGTTAGGAGAATTTGAAGGACGCAACAAAATGATTGTCAATTTTTATTGTGTTAGAATTGAAAATAAATCAACTCCAGTGTGCGCTTTGTTGAGTAATAAATCAGAGTTTGTTGGTAAATTGTAAGGAAACAAATCACTTGCCCTACATGCTCGTGATTTCATCAATTTTACAACTGACCTACAATTTGAGTTTTATTATTCAACAAATCTCTTATACAGTTGATCTTTAATAAAGGCTGTCAATGGGAAGCTTGTGGTGAAGTGGTAATTAAAATGTTAGACTCAAGGTCAGGATGTGATGGGTTCAGATCCGACTGTACCAAATATTGTGTCCTTGAGCCAGACACTTTATCCACAATGCAAAGTTCCTGTTGCTACCAAGGGAGACTACTCATAATCGTACAGAAAGGAATTGTAGCAGTATTAACCAACTTAGTACCAGAAACCCCAAAACGGGTACCCCGGCAAACAGTGCAGGCCCAGATCAGACGCCGCAGAACGCGGCGTCTGATCAGGGCCTCAACTGTTTGCTAAAAGTTCAGTCATTTTCCAAATAAATTTTGATGAAAACACAGCTTGACACCCCTAAATTTTTAAATTGACTTTTGCTATATATAAGGAGGAAGATTCCATTTGGTTCAAAAAGGGTTAATAAATCAACAAACAATAGTCCTGAACACCTTCAGAACCATAAAAATAGGTTTCAGATAGAGGTAGTTTGATGGTTTATGGTAGCATCTGGTCAGGCAGCCTATTGAACATTCTTAACCCTTTTTGTACCAAATGGAATCTTCCTCCTTATATATGGCAGGAGTCCATTGCAAAATTTAGGGGTGTCAGGTTGGGTTTTCTTCGAAATTGGTTTGGAAAATGGCTGAACTTTTTGCAAGTAGTGTAGGCCCTGATCAGATGCCGCATTCTGCAGCGTCTGATCTGGGCCTGCACTAATTGCCAGGGTACCTGTTTAGGGGCTTCCGGTACAAAAAGGGTTAAGGAAGGTTTCTTTCGATGTTCTACCGGGGCCATTCTAATGATTACACACAACATTCATTTTCAAGATAAAATGAAAAAAATCCCTTATTCGTCTCTAAAGTGTTGTAATCCGAAGTTTAGAGATATATATTATATATTCTTATACTTTCAGAACAAATTGTGTGTTTGGAAGTGTCATCTGGGACTTGGCAGTATTTTCTCATCTCCTCTTCTCTCATATGATCCACACAGGGTTTATTGTGGTACACTAGGTTGCTACCTAGTAGCCATCAGTGCTGTAAGTATCATCTGGATGGGCCTCTTGTGGCTAGTGGGTGGGAGGGCGGTCTCTCAATTATTGAATCTCTGACTGCTGTGGGTTCAAGTCTGGCTCAGGGTATATCTGAGATGCCAAGTTCTGCATGGGAAGATCAGGTGGTTTTTCTTCAGGTACTCAGGAGCAGTCTGATCTGGGTTTGCGCAGTTTGCTTAGTCAGTCTGTCTTGATACTTGTGATCATTACAATATACATTATTTTCCTTATCTCTGACCATAAAAGAAGATAATGGGTGCTCATTTGAACAGCCCCAGTGTTTCTTTGCAACAGAAATAAGGAAACTGTTATAAATTTTCATCAGAAAAATGTCATGCTCGGTGCCATGAAAATATACAATTTTTCACAGGTGTGTTAGCTAAATGGTAAAGCCTCATCACGACAAAAGATTGGATTTAACCTAGATGTTATATGACAGACAACATGCTTGGTTGTCAACCATATTACAGTGGAAAACTTGGCTACCCATTTTGGTTGCATGTCAGCAAGTTGAGCTTCAGACACTTTGCGGCCTCATCCTAAATCTTTTTGATCCCTAGGATGCCACTCACAGCAATTGTCATGCTTTACTGGTTACTTTAAAAGCATTCTTGTAAACAGTGTGGGCCCAGATCAGACTGCTCCTTTGGGAGCAGTCTGATCAGGGTCTACACTGTTTGCCTGTATGCCAAACATATGTCTGCAAACTTGCAGCAGATGACATGCATAAACAGACAAAATTTTCAGATCAGGTTTTTTATGGCATCTTAAGAGTTAAGAGGAGTTTTATGTCCTGAGTTTGGGTCTCTATGATCTATCTAACTGGTGATCTGGTCTGATGTCAAATAGTTGTTCTTGCATAAATATCTATGCACACGGCTGTTTGAAGCCATTGTCAAATGGACCGAAAGCCGTGCTCAAACAGCAAAAACCATGTTCAAATCGTGAAATTCGAGTGCTGTTTGAACATGTATTTTGAGCTTTTGATGTCACAATACTGGCCTTGCTTTGTTTACGTTACGTTGAGCGACGTAACCTCATCGCCCTGAACGTAGCATTTTAGGGTTCTATGATGAAGTCAGATTGTTACTGCATAACAACCTCTTTGTAAACAACATTCTGAACTGGCCGCCATTTTGGTTCGCTGGTCGCATTTGAAGAGTTTATATGGAGCATTTGGGCGTTTTCATCAAAATTTGCTGTTGGAGTCGTTATGCAAGAACAACGATCATCCATCGTTATTTCATTGCATTAACATTTGCCGGATCCCTCGGAAGATATTTGAACATTCAGCCTGGCGGCCTCATGTTCAAACAGCTTCCTCGGGACCTGGCGAATGTAAATGCATGAAAAACCATGGTTGGAGGCTAAAGGGCTGAGAGTGAATGCAGGAAAGACAAAGATCATGATCTGTGGTACAGGTCTGGACCTCTTGCAGAGTACAGGCCAGTTCCCATGCGCTGTTTGTTGCACTGGAGTGGGCAGCAACAGTATCTTTTGTAATGGCTGCAAGTTCTGGGTGCACAAGAAATGCAGTGGGCTCAAACGCTTGATAGAGGACCCTGATTACAGGTGTACACGGTGCCAAGGAACTGCACGCCCCTTAGATGGCAGACCACAGAGGGAAGTCCAAGTCGGATCTGACAAGCTGGAGGTTGTAGCTTCCTTTTGCTACCAAGGTGATATGCTCTCTGCAGTGGGTGGTTGCGACCTTTCAACTACATCACGTGTGAAAACAGCCTGGAAGAAATTCAAGGAGTTGCTACCAGTTCTCTCTTCCCGCCACCTCTCGTTCAAGACATGTGGCCGTGTGTATAGCTCTTGTGTGCGGAGCGCAATGCTCCATGCCAGTGAGACATGGCTGTTGACAAAAGCCAAACCTCCAACGTCTACAGCGAAATGACAGGGCAAGGTCAGACAGATCTGCAATGTCAAGCCACAGGACACTGTCACCATCAGGTTCAGTGAGTTACTTGAGCCCCTTGGCATTGAGGACCTGGACCTCATCATGAAAGAGAGAAAGCTTCGCTGGTATGGACATGTGGAACGCTCCAAAGGTGCAGTCAAGACTGCCTGTGACATACATGTAGGTGGAAGGCGGGGGCCAGGAAGGCCCAAGATGACCTGGAAGCAGCTAACAGAAAGAGATTGCAGAGAATGGAAGCTCTCTGCTATCGATCCTCATGATAGACAAGCCTGGAGATCTGGTGTAAGATCTGCTGTGCATGCAGCAAGCCAGCTACCTGGAAGGGGGCCTACTTATGTGGATGTTGCCCCTGTACCTGCATGTTAATCAAAAATCCGTTGATGATGATGATCCCTATATTGAGTCCACCAACCTGATTCACTGAAGAAATGAAGGTAATTTTGTTAGGTTCATTGATGTATAATCAGCATCTCATCAAGAACAAAGTTTATTATGTCTCCCCCGAAATTTTTTTTTTCGGAGAGACATATTGTTTTCCCCCCGGGCGTCTGTCTGTCCGTCTGTCCATCTGTCACACTTTCGTGTCCGCTCTGTAACTTGAAAACCGTTAGAGCTATCTTCACGAAACTTCGTATAAATATTAATCAGCATTAGACGACGTGCAGTGCGCAAGAACTTTAACTCTCGCATTTATACTTTTTGAATTATCTCCCTTGGAAGTTTGTAGGTATGTATATATGTATGGAAAAATCGTGTCCGGTCAATAACTTTCTTATTTTCAGATGGATTTTAAAATTACTTGGCAGAAATATTAACAACCATAAGACGATGTGTGGTGCGCATGAGGCAGGTCGGTACCTCAAAGGTCAAGGTCATACTTAGAGGTCAAAGGTCAAAAAGGGGCCTTTTTTAGCTCACCTGAGCCGAAGGCTCATGTGAGGTATTAGTATACCACGAGCCGGCGTCCGTCGTCCGTCGTCTGTCGTCGTCCGTCGTCCACACTTTCAAAGAAGTATATCTCCGGAACCAGTGGGCCAATCTTGATCAAATTTCATGTGAAGCATTATCAGGTAGGGGGAAAGGCTGCATACTGTTTTCGGGCAGATGGGATTGGGACTCTGGTTGCCATGGCAACAAATAGCTCCCATAGACTTAACATAGGAAAAAGTTTGTCATCACTCTAGCTCCGTCAATTTTTTTCTGATTGTATTCATTCTTGCAGATAACGAGGACAGGCATGAAATCTCGATCAAGTTCGATTTTGGGCTGAATCGGATTATTCACTCAGGAGTTACGTGCCCTTGAGCGTTAGGAAAAAGCTTGTCATCACTCTAGCTCCGTCAATTTTTTTCTGATCGACTTCATTCTTGCAGATAACGAGGACAGGCATGAAATCTCGATCAAGTTCGATTTTGGGCTGAATCGGATTATTCACTCAGGAGTTACGTGCCCTTGAGCTTTGAAAAAAATGCCTATTGACTTAACATGGGGAGAATGTTGTCATCACCGTAGCTGCTTCAATTATTTTCAGATTGGCTTTATTCTTGCAGATAACCAGCACAGCCATGAAATCTCGGTCAAGTTCGATAACTGGCAGAATCGGATCATTCACTTAGGAGTTACCTGCCCTTGTGTGTTTTTGCATTAGGGTTAATGGGAATTTCAAAAATGTATATCTTAAAGACTACTTGGCCAACTTTGATCAAATTTTATGTGTCGCATTATTGGGCAAGTGGAAAGGCTTCATTAGGTTTTCAGGCAGATCTGAGTGGAACTCTGGTTGCCATGGCAACATCTAGCTCCCATAGACTTCACATAGGAAAAAGCTTGTCATCACTCTAGCTCTGTCAATTTTTTTCTGATCGACTTCATTCTTGCAGATAACCAGTACAGGCATAAAATCTCGGTCAAGTTCGATTTTGGGCCGAATCAGATAATTCACTCAAGAGTTACGTCCCCTTGAGCGCCCGAAAAATTGCCTATCGACATAACATGGGGAAAATGTTGTCATCACTGTAGCTAGTAACGAGGACAGGCATAAAATCTCGGTTAAGTTCGATTTTGGGCAGAATCGGAATATTGACCTCGGAGTTACGTGACCTTGAGCGACAAAAAATTTGCCCATAGACTTAACATAGGGAAAATGTTGTGACTACGATAGTGACTTGAATTTTTAGCTCACCTGAGCCGAAGGCTCATGTGAGGTATTAATATACCACGAGCCGGCGTCCGTCGTCCGTCGTCGTCCGTCGTCCACACTTTCAAAGAAGTATATCTCCGGAACCAGTGGGCCAATCTTGATCAAATTTCATGTGAAGCATTATCAGGTAGGGGGAAAGGCTGCATACTGTTTTCGGGCAGATTGGATTGGAACTCTGGTTGCCATGGCAACAAATAGCTCCCATAGACTTAACATAGGAAAAAGCTTGTCATCACTCTAGCTCCGTCAATTTTTTTCTGATCGACTTCATTCTTGCAGATAACGAGGACAGGCATGAAATCTCGATCAAGTTCGATTTTGGGCTGAATCGGATTATTCACTCAGGAGTTTCGTGCCCTTGAGCGTTGAAAAAATTGCCTATTGACTTAACATGGGGAGAATGTTGTCATCACCGTAGCTGCTTCAATTATTTTCAGATTGGCTTTATTCTTGCAGATAACCAGCACAGCCATGAAATCTCTGTCAAGTTCGATAACTGGCAGAATCGGATCATTCACTTAGGAGTTACCTGCCCTTGTGTGTTTTTGCATTAGGGTTAATGGGAATTTCAAAAATGTATATCTTAAAGACTACTTGGCCAACTTTGATCAAATTTCATGTGTCGCATTATTGGGCAAGTGGAAAGGCTTCATTAGGTTTTCAGGCAGATCTGAGTGGAACTCTGGTTGCCATGGCAACATCTAGCTCCCATAGACTTCACATAGGAAAAAGCTTGTCATCACTCTAGCTCCGTCAATTTTTAGCTCACCTGAGCCGAAGGCTCATGTGAGGTATTAGTATACCACGAGCCGGCGTCCGTCGTCCGTCGTCGTCGTCGTCCGTCGTCGTCGTCCACACTTTCAAAGAAGTATATCTCCGGAACCAGTGGGCCAATCTTGATCAAATTTCATGTGAAGCATTATCAGGTAGGGGGAAAGGCTGCATACTGTTTTCGGGCAGATCGGATTGGAACTCTGGTTGCCACGGCAACAAATAGCTCCCATAGACTTAACATAGGAAAAAGTTTGTCATCACTCTAGCTCCGTCAATTTTTTTCTGATCGTCTTCATTCTTGCAGATAACGAGGACAGGCATGAAATCTCGATCAAGTTCGATTTTGGGCTGAATCGGATTATTCACTCAGGAGTTGCGTGCCCTTGAGCGTTGAAAAAACATAGGAAAAAGCTTGTCATCACTCTAGCTCCGTCAATTTTTTTCTGATCGACTTCATTCTTGCAGATAACGAGGACAGGCATTAAATCTCGATCAAGTTCGATTTTGGGCTGAATCAGATTATTCACTCAGGAGTTACGTGCCCTTGAGCGTTGAAAAAATTGCCTATTGACTTAACATGGGGAGAATGTTGTCATCACCGTAGCTGCTTCAATTATTTTCAGATTGGCTTTATTCTTTCAGATAACCAGCACAGCCATGAAATCTCAGTCAAGTTCGATAACTGGCAGAATCGGATCATTCACTTAGGAGTTACCTGCCCTTGTGTGTTTTTGCATTAGGGTTAATGGGAATTTCAAAAATGTATATCTTAAAGACTACTTGGCCAACTTTGATCAAATTTCATGTGTCGCATTATTGGGCAAGTGGAAAGGCTTCATTAGGTTTTCAGGGAGATCTGAGTGGAACTCTGGTTGCCATGGCAACATCTAGCTCCCATAGACTTCACATAGGAAAAAGCTTGTCATCACTCTAGCTCCGTCAATTTTTTTTCTGATCGACTTCATTCTTGCTGATAACCAGTACAGGCATAAAATCTCTGTCAAGTTCGATTTTGGGCCGAATCAGATAAATCACTCAAGAGTTACGTCCCCTTGAGCGCCCGAAAAATTGCCTATCGACTTAACATGGGGAAAATGTTGTCATCACTGTAGCTGCTTCAATTTTGTTCAGATTGGCTTCATTCTTACAGATAACCAGCACAGCCATGAAATCTCGGTCAAGTTCGATAATTGGCAGAATCGGATCATACACTTAGGAGTTACCTGCCCTTGTGCATTTTTGCATAAGGGTTCATGTGAATTTCAAAAATGTATATCTTGAAGACTACTTGACCGACTTTGATCAAATTTCATGTGTAACATTATTGGGCAAGTGGAAAGACTGCATAAGGTTTTCATGCAGATCTGAATGGAACTCTGGTTACCATGGCAACATATAGCTCCCATAGACTTAACATAGGAAAAAGCTTGTCATCACTCTAGCTCCGTCAATTTTTTTCTGATCGACTTCATTCTTGCAGATAATAAGGACAGGCATAAAATCTCGGTTAAGTTCGATTTTGGGCAGAATCGGAATATTGACCTCGGAGTTACGTGACCTTGAGCGACAAAAAATTTGCCCATAGACTTAACATAGGGAAACTGTTGTGACTACGATAGCGACTTGAATTTTTTTCAGATCAGCTTCAAACTTGCAGGTAACGAGGACAGACATAAAATCACGGTTAAGTTAGATTTTGGGCCGAATCGGATTATTTGCCTTGGAGTTACCTGCCCTTGAGCATGAAAAAATACGTTGTGACCACGATAGCAACTTTATTTTTATTCAGATCAGCTTCAAACTTGCAGGTAACGTGGACAGGCATAAAATCTCAGTTAAGTTCGAATCGGAATATTGACCTCGGAGTTACATGACCTTGAGCGACAAAAAATTTGCCCATAGACTTTACATAGGGAAAATGTTGTGACTACGATAGCGACTTGAATTTTTTTCAGATCAGCTTCAAACTTGCAGGTAACGAGGACAGACATAAAATCTCGGTTAAGTTCGATTTTGGGCCGAATCGGATTATTTGCCTTGGAGTTACCTGCCCTTGAGCATAAAAAAATACGTTGTGACCACGATAGCAACTTTATTTTTATTCTTATCAGCTTCAAACTTGCAGGTAACGAGGACAGGCATAAAATCTCGGTTAAGTTCAATTTTGGGCCGAATCGGAATATTGACCTCGGAGTTACGTGACCTTGAGCGACAAAAAATTTGCCCATAGACTTAATTAGGGAAAATGTTGCGACTACGATAGCGACTTGAATTTTTTTCAGATCAGCTTCAAACTTGCAGGTAACGAGGACAGACATAAAAT
Organism: Lucinisca nassula; assembly: GCA_963580285.1. NCBI lineage: Eukaryota > Metazoa > Mollusca > Bivalvia > Lucinida > Lucinidae > Lucinisca > Lucinisca nassula. The sequence goes on along the minus strand of OY757015.1, from coordinate 78,160,606 downwards.
CTCGGTTAAGTTCGATTTTGGGCCGAATCGGAATATTTGCATTGGAGTTACCTGCCCTTGAGCATAAAAAAATACGTTCTGACCATGATAGCAACTTTATTTTTATTCATATCAGCTTCAAACTTGCAGGTAACGAGGACAGGCATAAAATCTCGGTTTAGTTCGATTTTGGGCCGAATCGGAATATTGACCTCCGAGTTACGTGACCTTGAGAGACAAAAAAATTTGCCCATAGACTTAACGTAGGGAAAATGTTGCGACAGAAATAGCGACTTGAATTTTTAGCTCACCTGAGCCAAAGGCTCCAGTGAGCTGATAGTATACCAAGGCTCCGGAGTCCGTCGTCTGTCATCCGTCCATCCGTCGTCCACACTTTCAATGAAGCATATCTCAGAAGGCAGTCGACCAATCTTGTTTAAATTTTATGTGTAGCACCATTGGGCAAGGGGAAAGGCTGCATTAGGTTTTGGAGCTAGTCTGGTTCATTTGTTCCTTCATTCTTCTTTCTCTCCATATAGAGATAATAGACCAATGTTAAATTTTTAATCAAAGATTTCTCAGGAACTATAAAAGCTAGAAGCATCAAATTTGGTATTCAATAGAATAATGATGACTTATTTTGTGTAAGAGACATTGGGCTTTCTCTGCTTATTTGTTCATCTGTTCTTTCATTCTTCTTTCTCTCCATTTTGACCAATGTTAAATTTTCGTCAAAGATTTCTCAGGAACTATAGAAGCTAGAAGTCTCAAACTTGGAATGCAATGCAATAATGATGACTTATATCCTGTAAGGGTCAATGGGCTGGATTCTATTAGCAGATTTAGTAGTCAAGTCTGTGAATTGTTAAAACTTAAGTTCCTCAGGTGAGCGGTTTAGGCTCATTGAGCCTCTTGTTTTCTGATCGACTTCATTCTTGCAGATAACCAGTACAGGCATAAAATCTCGGTCAAGTTCGATTTTGGGCCGAATCAGATAATTCACTCAAGAGTTACGTCCCCTTGAGCGCCCGAAAAATTGCCTGTCGACTTAACATGGGGAAAATGTTGTCATCACTGTAGCTGCTTCAATTTTGTTCGGATTGGCTTCATTCTTACAGATAACCAGCACAGCCATGAAATCTCGGTCAAGTTCGATAATTGGCAGAATCGGATCATACACTTAGGAGTTACCTGCCCTTGTGCATTTTTGCATAAGGGTTAATGTGAATTTCAAAAATGTATATCTTGAAGACTACTTGGCCGACTTTGATAAAATTTCATGTGTAACATTATTGGGCAAGTGGAAAGACTGCATAAGGTTTTCATGCAGATCTGAGTGGAACTCTGGTTACCATGGCAACATATAGCTCCCATAGACTTAACATAGGAAAAAGCTTGTCATCACTCTAGCTCCATCAATTTTTTTCTGATCGACTTCATTCTTGCAGATAATAAGGACAGGCATAAAATCTCGGTTAAGTTCGATTTTGGGCAGAATCGGAATATTGACCTCGGAGTTACGTGACCTTGAGCGACAAAAAATTTGCCCATAGACTTAACTAGGGAAAATGTTGTGACTACGATAGCGACTTGAATTTTTTTCAGATCAGCTTCAAACTTGCAGGTAACGAGGACAGACATAAAAGCACGGTTAAGTTCGATTTTGGGCCGAATCAGATTATTTGCCTTGGAGTTACCTGCCCTTGAGCATGAAAAAATACGTTGTGACCACGATAGCAACTTTATTTTTATTCAGATCAGCTTCAAACTGCCAGGTAACGAGGACAGGCATAAAATCCCGGTTAAGTTCGATTTTGGGCCGAATCGGAATATTGACCTCGGAGTTACGTGACCTTGAGCGACAAAAAAATTTGCCCATAGACTTAACATAGGGAAAATGTTGTGACTACGATAGCGACTTGAATTTTTTTCAGATCAGCTTCAAACTTGCAGGTAACGAGGACAGACATAAAATCTCGGTTAAGTTAGATTTTGGGCCGAATCGGATTATTTGCCTTGGAGTTACCTGCCCTTGAGCATAAAAAAATACGTTGTGACCACGATAGCAACTTTATTTTTATTCAGATCAGCTTCAAACTTGCAGGTAATGTGGACAGGCATAAAATCTCAGTTAAGTTGGAATCGGAATATTGACCTCGGAGTTACATGACCTTGAGCGACAAAAAATTTGCCCATAGACTTTACATAGGGAAAATGTTGTGACTACGATAGCGACTTGAATTTTTTTCAGATCAGCTTCAAACTTGCAGGTAACGAGGACAGACATAAAATCTCGGTTAAGTTCGATTTTGGGCCGAATCGGATTATTTACCTTGGAGTTACCTGCCCTTGAGCATAAAAAAATACATTGTGACCACGATAGCAACTTTATTTTTATTCATATCAGCTTCAAACTTGCAGGTAACGAGGACAGGCATAAAATCTCGGTTAAGTTCAATTTTGGGCCGAATCGGAATATTGACCTCGGAGTTACATGACCATGAGCGACAAAAAATTTGCCCATAGACTTAATTAGGGAAAATGTTGCGACTACGATAGCGACTTGAATTTTTTTCAGATCAGCTTCAAACTTGCAGGTAACGAGGACAGACATAAAATCTCGGTTAAGTTCGATTTTGGGCCGAATCGGAATATTTGCCTTGGAGTTACCTGCCCTTGAGCATAAAAAAATACGTTGTGACCAGGATAGCAACTTTATTTTTATTCATATCAGCTTCAAACTTGCAGGTAACGAGGACAGGCATAAAATCTCGGTTAAGTTCGATTTTGGGCCGAATCGGAATATTGACCTCGGAGTTACGTGACCTTGAGAGACAAAAAAATTTGCCCATAGACTTAACGTAGGGAAAATGTTGTGACAGAAGTAGCGACTTGAATTTTTAGCTCACCTGAGCCAAAGGCTCCAGTGAGCTGATAGTATACCAAGGCTCCGGAGTCTGTCGTCTGTCCATCCGTCGTCCACACTTTCAATGAAGCATATCTCAGAAGGCAGTCGACCAATCTTGTTTAAATTTTATGTGTAGCACCATTGGGCAAGGGGAAAGGCTGCATTAGGTTTTGGAGCTAGTCTGGTTCATTTGTTCCTTCATTCTTCTTTCTCTCCATATAGAGATAATAGACCAATGTTAAATTTTTAATCAAAGATTTCTCAGGAACTATAAAAGCTAGAAGCATCAAATTTGGTATTCAATAGAATAATGATGACTTATTTTGTGTAAGAGACATTGGGCTTTCTCAGCTTATTTGTTCATCTGTTCTTTCATTCTTCTTTCTCTCCATTTGGACCAATGTTAAATTTTCGTCAAAGATTTCTCAGGAACTATAGAAGCTAGAAGTCTCAAACTTGGAATGCAATGCAATAATGATGACTTATATCCTGTAAGGGTCAATGGGCTGGATTCTATTAGCAGATTTAGTAGTCAAGTCTGTGAATTGTTAAAACTTAAGTTCCTCAGGTGAGCGGTTTAGGCTCATTGAGCCTCTTGTTTCGTATTTGGTCAATAACTTTCTTATTTTGAGATGGATTTTAAAATTACTTGGCATAGTTATTAACAACCATGAGACGATGTGTGGTGCGCATGAGGCAGGTCGGTACCTCAAAGGTCAAGGTCATACTTAGAGGTCAAAGGTCAAAAAAGGGGCCTTTTTTTCGTATTTGGTCAATAACTTTCTTATTTTGAGATGGATTTTAAAATTACTTGGCATAATTATTAACAACCATGAGACGATGTGTGGAGCGCATGAGGCAGGTCGGTACCTCAAAGGTCAAGGTCATACTTAGAGGTCAAAGGTCAAAAAAGGGGCCTTTTTTTTCGTATTTGGTCAATAACTTTCTTATTTTGAGATGGATTTTGAAATCACTTGGCAGAAATGTTGACCAATATAAGACGTGTTGCATGCATGACCCAGGTTGGTACCTCAAAGGTCAAGGTCATACTTAGAGGTCAAAGGAAAAAAAGGGGCCTTTTTTTCGGGTTTTGTCAATAACTTGCTTATTTTTAGATAGAATTTGAAGTAACTTTGCAAACATGTTAACTATCATGAGACCATGTGTTGCATGCATGATTCAGTTTGGTACCTGAAATGTCAAGGTCATACATAGAGGTCAAAGGTAAAAAAAAGGGGCCTTTTTTCGTGTTTGGTCAATAACTTTCTTATTTATGATGGATTTTGAAATTGTTTGGCAGAAATGTTAACCACCATGAGATGATGTGTTGCACACATGACCCAGTTTGGCACCTGAAAGGTCAAGGTCATACATAGAGGTTAAAGGTAAAATAAGGGGCCTTTTTTGTGTTCTGTCAATAACTTTCTTATTTTTAGATGGATTTTGAAATTACTTGGCAGAAATGTTAACCACCATAAGACGATGTGTTGTGTGCATGACCCAAGTTGGTACCTCAAATGTCAAGGTCGTACTAAGAGGTCAAAGAACAAAAAGGGGCCTTTTTTAAGTGTTCAGTCAATAACTTTCTTCTTCCTGGATAGATTGTGAAATTACTTGGCAGAAATGTAAACCATCATGAGACGATGTGGTGCACGCTAGTTCCAGGTCGGTACCTCCAAGATCAAGGTCATACTAAAAGGTCAGAGGTAAAAAAAGTTTGTTTTTTTTTTTGTGTCCAGTCATTAACTTTTTTATTTCTGGATGGACTTTATAAAGTAACCATGCAGAAATGTTCACCGTCATTAGACCATGAGTCATGTGCAAGACCAGGGTCCATACCTCCAATGTCAAGGTCATACCTAGAGGTCAAAGGTAAAAAAAGGGACAGTCAATAACTTCCTTATTCTTTTGATGGATTATGAAATTACTTGGCAGAAATGTTAACCATCATGAGACGATGTGTTGTACCTCAAAGGTCAAGGCCGTACTTAGAGGTTAAAGGTAAAAAAGTGTTTTTTGTGTACGACCAATAACTTTTTTATTATTCTATGAACATTTTTAAAGTTACTATGCAGAAATGTTCATCTTCATTAGATGATGTGCTGCACACAAGACCCAGCTCAATACCTCCAATGTCAAGGTTATACTTAGCAGTCAAAAATGGGGGAGACATCTGTGTTTTTGTAGAAAAACAAATTCTAGTGTAAACTTGTTTTTGATCCAGTGTTGTTCATACTTCATTCTTATGCACTTGTGTATCACTTGTGTATGTTACGCGATGTCTGATTGGATAATATAAAACATTTGCGACAGATTATTTTTGCCATATACTGTAGGAACCCTGACATCATGATGTAGCATCACTTTCCATTAGGTAGCATTTGATTTAATCAACTCACAGCGCTTGCCACTTTGAGCAAAACACTACCCCAGCAGGCACACGTCACTGGGCAACATCAAATCAATGTCAGTGCAACGGCATGACGTTGCACCGATGTTGACATGGGGTTGCATAAATGTCATGATGTTGCACCAACGTTGATGTGAACTCACAATTACGTCATGTGCCTGCTGGAACATTTTTTAACAAAAAAAAACTAATAAGTGCATTAGAATGGCAATAACTCGAATGAAAATTGTCATTTGGGGAGTTAAATCGGCAGCCGATTTAACTCCATCCTAAATGATAATTTTCATTAGAGTTATCACCTAAATGAATGTTAAATAAATTGTACTTTCATTTATGTTGTTTTCCATCCAATATTTGATGAAAATTTCTGATTTGAGGGCTAAAATAACACAGGAAAAAAATGCTCATAATTTTCCTAGTAACAGGTGAGCAACAATATACAAAATGTCATGGAAAGACTTGGCAGTATATCAAATTCCTCATTCCAATTCTTGATGGATGGGGAACATGATATGGGATCACAGTCCCTGCCTAAAAGCGATATTAGCCCTTGTCTCAGATGTGGAATGTGGTATCAAATTCCCTGTGGAATGTAATAACACATTCCACAGGGAATGTGATACCAGATTCCCTGTTAAGAATCAAAATGACAGCCAGGACAAATATTGCTTTCAAGCAGGGAATATGACCCCATTTGCTGGTCAAGAATCAAAGTAACCAATAAATATAATTATGTTGATACATTTCAGTTAAATGGTGAAGAAGTATGGAAGTACAGTTTCGGAAAACCCGTATTCTCCTCCCCATGTCTTTCAGACCTAGGCGTTATTGTTGGCTGTGTTGATAGTTGTCTGTATCATATCAGTCATGCTGGAAAGATGGTACGTTCAGTGCATCTTCAAGGGCTTTAACCCATTTTGTACCAAATGGAGTCTTCCTCATTATATATGGTAGGTGTCCATTTCGAAATTGGAAAATAGCTTTTTGCAAATAGTTTAGGCCCTGATCAGATGCCACGTTCTGTGGCGTCTGATCTGGGCCTAAACTTTATTGCCAGGGTACCCTTTTGGATTTCTGGTACAAAATGGGTTCAACCTTGTCCTGCTGAATAAATTTATTTTGCCACACCCATTTCTGATTATCAACCAATCAAATTACTTGATATAATGTATTCATTAAAATTCGCAAACCGAATGACAAAAAGTATAGATCCTGATCAGATGGCTTCTTCAGAAGCCATCTGATCTGGATCTACACTGTTTACAAAGGTATGGTGTTCAGCAGGATATGGGTTAACATGAACCCTTTCTGTACCAAATGTAATCTTCCTTCTGAAATATGGCAGGTCTCCATTTCGAACTTTTGGGGTGACAAGTTGTGTTATCTTTAAAATTTATTTGGAAAATAGCTGAACTTTTTGCAAATAGTGTAGGCCCTGATCAGACGCCGCTTTCTGCAGCATCTGATCTGGGCCTGCACTTTTTGCCCAATACTCATTTTGGGGTTTCTGGTATGAAATAAGTAAACCTTGTCCTGCTGAATAAATGTATTTTGCCACACCCATTTCTGACTATCGACGAATTAAATTACTTGATAAAATGTATTCATTCAAATTCAAAACTGAATGACAAAAAGTGTTGATCCTGACCACTTGGCTTCTCCACTGTTCACAAAGGTAAGGGTTTTGGTGTTAGCACGACATAACGTCAAAAAGTCTGTGAAATGAACACCCGCTTAAACACCACTTTATGTAGAGAAAAATGGGGTTTATGGGGTATACATTATTTTTCTTATTTCTGCTCCAAGGCATAGGTTGTGGGTACTCGTTTGTACTCGTTAGAGCCACTTCAATGAGGCGGTTCCAATGAGCATACACAATCTATGTTTGTAGTATAAATAAAAATATCACAGATTTTCATCAGCAAACTGGCAATTTTGGAGATGTAAAAAAAATACACCATGTCACACTGGTATGTTATCGTAATGTAAGGGTTAACACTAATGACTCATTTATAATGACTGATTCAAATTGTATTCAAGTTTTTCTTATAGGGAATTTGAAATAGCTTCAGATATCAAATATTTAGGTATGATTTAAGCAACTTTTTCTATTTTGATCTAAGAAAAAGGTATGCTGTGTGTGTTCATTAGAGCATTTTGACTGTGAATGGCAAGTATAGTAGACCAGTTTTCTGTCAGTTTGTTTGTCAAATGGTCAACATTTGTAACAATCAAAGTGTTCACCCTAATGTTCAAGTACATTTTAGAGAACTATAAGAGCTTCATTAATGATGCAAGGTACAAACTTGCATCTAAGAATGGCAACTATAACGCAAGCATCCATATTTGTCCATGACCTAAATTTCATGGTTCACTGATTTTGTGATCATTCACCACAATGGTTAAGTTCATACAAACTGCATTAGTGATACTTTGTACAAGCTTGCACCAAGGAATGGCAACTTTTATGCAAGCATCCATGTTTGACCTTGACTTAGATTCCATTGTTCACTGACTTTGCACCCCCACATAGGCAACATAGCCTTTTGCAGAATTCTTGCCTGATTCAGTACTGTTTTCACACAGGCCTGACATTTCTTTGGCTGAATTCTGGTTGTATTTGCATAGACCTTTTTCATACTGTGCTGATTTGAGCATGAAAAAAATGCTTTAACCTTTATGCTGCTGATCATCACATCCCCTACCTTTGCAAACAGTGTAGATCCCTTTGAAAAATGGCGGAAAAATCTGCCAGGTGTTCTTCAGAAGCCATCTGATCAGGATCTACACTGTTATGCAGTTTGTGAATTGAACATATACATTGTACATGTATCAAGTAAATTGATTGGTTGATAGGCAGCTATTGGTGTGGCTAAATTGTAGTTATAAATTAAAAAAGCAGAAACAAAGTGTTTCGATAATATAAAAGTTAACATTAAAGAAAGGTAAACATACTTCTTAGTCAATGGTTATGTCAATGTAATCTTGATTTCAATGTTGCATCCGAATGAAACGTCATGCATTCTGAATGTTTGTTGATATCTTCTCAGACGCCATTAAGGTGATGTCAAGAATAATGTTGACGTTACTAAAAATTTTCCTCATTGAATTATAACGATTTCACTGCAAAAGCAATATCTTGTACAAAAGGTAGTTCAGGCTTTAGAAAAATATTTTCTAAGAGGAAATAAATCTTCCTAGGCCGGGCATGATTATAGATTTTAAGAAATCATGGTATTGTTTTGTTTTGCATGTAATATAAATGTTTTATAACAACTTGTCCTACAGATACTGTTTTTTTTTTCAGGTGTGGAAATACAAAACCAATGGCCCCATATTCTCATCTCCTGCTATTAGTAATAACTTCAGAGACATAGGGCATTCTAAGAATGAGTTAACAGAGCATATAGAACATATCAAAACAGACATAGATGTGTGTACAAGCTCATCAATGTTTTGCGACAGCCCTGGTACTAACTACTTACCAACTGCAGAAAGTGTAGGAGAGAGCAAAAATAATTTACTTGGAGATAGACAGTCACTCAATAAAGAGTCACTCAGTGAAATAAACAATGCTGTGATCATCTTTGGTTGCCATGGCAACAAAGTTTATTGTTTGACAGGGGAAGGAAAATTGGTTTGGCAGATTGATACAGAATCACCTGTATATTCAACACCTTTTATTGGCAGAGTTCATACAACAAATGAATGCTTTGAGCATGATAAATTGAAAGTGATACAAAATTATAATACAGAAATTAGTTTTAATGCTGAATCCTCAACTGACCAGATTTTAAACAACCATACATGCTCCAGTGATATACGCCTCAATAATGAATTGAATAAGACTGCAAGTAGCTCTCACACTGATGTGGAAAATGTGAATAATGAAGAAGACCATAAGAACATGAGGGGCAAAAATCAGAGTAGCTTGACTGGGATATTTGACACAAATTGTTCTCGAAAACATGCATTTGATACATGTGATAGTAAGGAATGTTTGAATGAAAGTACTGAATTTGAGGGAATGGTGCCAAAAACTAAAACTATGAAACAAGTCCCAGCTTACTTAAGGAATTCTCAGTGCATCAGAAATGAATTTCAGGCTTTTAGTTTTCTATGTGATACAGATTCAGAAATAAGTACTAGCTGCATTGGTAAAGTACATGGTCTTGATGTTGTTGCCTTTGTATCAACTAAAGGGACTTTATATTTGGCTAGAGTGCAAGATGGAGAATTGTTATGTACATTTAAAATGGATGGTGAGGTCTTCTCCTCTCCCATTCTGTATAGAAAGAGTCTTATCATAGGGTGTCGAAATGACAGTGTTTATTGTTTGGACATAGAATAAAGAAGAACTGATTTCAGCTGATATGTTTGGTGCCTTTTTTTGACAGGTTTTTAACGCTCTGCATGCTTGGTATTTTTTCATCAGACAACATTTTGAAATATTTTTCTTATTTTACCCAGAAACTAGGACTTGACATCTTATGCAAATTGGAGACAATTTGCATGAGGTGTCAAGTTCTGTTTTCTGGGAAATATAAGAGAAGTATCAACAATTTGTTGTCTGCTGAATTAGTCCAGAGAGTGATAGAGGATAAAAAATCCATCCCATTAGAATTGGGATATCGGACCAGGAAAATGTTGAGTGTCGGGCATTGTCCAACTGGTTTACCTTTTGGTTAATATTTTTTATAAGAAACTCGACCATAATACCGTTATAGGTGTTTTTCTTTTTTTCTTTTGAACAAGGGAGACAACTTTTATGACTGACTGGTTAGTTCCCAGTCATCAACTCTGAGCCCCACAGACAAAAGGGGTATACTCTGAAAGGTGAGAATTTGCTTCTCATCAACTCTTTTAAAAAGATTTTGTTTCCTGTTATGAATAGATGTCTACTCTTTAAGAGAATTTGATGGGAAGAAATTCTTTCCTTTAAGGGGAATGGGAACACCTTCAGGGGAGGCAACTCTGGCAAAACTATTTTTGGCTCCAATGTCAGTAGGGGTCAACTTGTTAAGGGAAAGAATTTGCTCCATAGGAGCAAATTTTTCCTTTAAGGGTAGACCCCTTTTTCAGTTGGACAGGGCTTATAGAAAAGCGAACAGGAAGTCTCGAAAGTTGTCTCCCTTTGAAAAATGGCGGAAAAATCTGCCAGGTGTTCTTCCCATTACCCTTAAGAGTCAACTCATATTCATAAGGGAGACAAAAATATTTCTATGCCCCTGTCATTTGAAGAAAGGCGGAAAGGGCATATTATATAGTGTTATGCCAATCCCTCGATCCGTCCATCCATTGGCATGTGTGGCTGCATCCATGTCAGAGATGGCATTAGCAATTTGCGTTTTAAGTTTTCTTAATTGCATAACAGGTTGGGCATCCATGCTCTTTAGAAACTTTTCTAAGAGTTGCATCCCTGCTAGTAGCTGCACCACTAAATGCTTCACACTCTGGGTAAAGATTTCATAGGAGACAATTTGTGCGACATGTCAAAACCTATTTATAAGGAAAATCAGAAAAATATTATCAATTTCAGGTATGCTGAATCAGTCCAAAGAGTAGAAAAGATTAATCTTGGATAAAACAGAAAGATTAATGCAAACATTTTTAATGGGGCTTGAAGAAATTGATGGGCTGCATGATGCTTCCACGCAGAGCTGATATCCATCCGCACACTAGTACTGGTAAACAGCTTAGAGGATCTAAGCCTGTCCAGGAAGCACGGTGCAAGGCTGACCGTCCATGCTTATAAACCCTGTTGGTTTCATTGGACATCAGGGATTGAGATGTCATTTCATCTTAATGTTGGGTAAAAGTCCCACAAAATTGGAAGCAACGTCTCCAAAATGACCTATACTGTGTTGACGGGGATGTTAAACCTCAAACCAAACAAAAAACAAAATTTAATGTCAAATAAACCTACCCATCACTACAATTAAAGCATTTTAACCAGACGCAGGTCTGGGTCAGTCTGACAAAAAAAATCTAGCCAGAAATGCCACTGGCATGTCCCATTTCCCGTGACCTTTCTAGTGTTGAGTCCTGATTGGTCGCTGAGGTCACGTGACTTATCAGACCAATAGGCAGAGGATACAGGTCATGTGACCCTGGCGTTCGCGCCAAGCATGGAGAAAAAGCTCATATTTCAATCAGGCTTTGTGTTGGTCACATCTCTTGACAAGCGGATAAAAATGGATAAGTGTTTTATTCTTTTTTATACCCCACCACACGATAGTGGCGGGGTATTATGATATACCCTCCGGTGTCCGTCCGTCCGTCCGTCCGTCCGTATGTCCGTCCGTCCGTCCCTCCGTCCGCACCATTTCCGATCGATAACTTGAGTAATTTTTAACAAATTTTTTTCAAATTTTGCATACATGTATATATCGGGAATGAGTGGTATGGGATTGTTAATGGGCAAAATCCGTTAACATTTGACAGAGTTATGGCCCTTTTTAGTTCAAAATAAGGGGTTTTGGGGCATTTCCGATCAATAACTTGAATATTTTTTCACGGATTTTCTTCAAATTTTGTATACACATTGGCATTGGGTGTGAGTGGTTTGGGATTGTAAATGGGCAAAATACATTTACATTTAACGGAATTATGGTCGTTAAAAATTCCGATTAAATGGTTTTTGGGGACTTATTCCTTTACTATATGGAATATTTGGATGAAACTGCACTGATGTATAAACGACCATAATAAGCAGGTTTTGTGTTGTGAATACACAAAATGCGTTAACATTTAACGAAAAATTGGTCGTTAACAAATCCCATTAAATAGTTTCTGCGCATTTATTCCTTTAATTTATGAAATATATTGATTATCACTGCCAGTGTAGTGGTTAGAGTGCTGGACTACAAATCCTATTGTTGACTATGAATCTGAGGGGTGTGAGTTCAAATCTCCGTCGAGGAATGGAAATTTTTTTTTTTTTTTTTTCGTTTTTTTTTTTTGCGTTCTTTTTTCTTTTTCTTTTTCATTTTGGCAATGAATTTGTTTATTTTTTTTAATTTTTTTTTAATTTTCCTCATTTTTGGTTTTTCATTCCTTTTTTTCCCTTTTTTTTTTCACCCTTTTCTTCTTTTTGTTATACCCCATCACACAATAGTGCTGGGATATTACAATATACCCTCCATTGTCTGTCCGTCCGTCCGTCCCCACCATTTCCGACCAATAACTGGATTAATTTGTGCTATGAATCTGAGGGGCGTGAGTTCAAACCCCCGTGGAGGAATGGAATTTTCTTTTTTTTTTTTCCTTTTTTTCTCGTTTTTTTTCTTTTCTTTTTTTTCCGTTTATTTTTCTTTTCTTTCTTTTTGCAATGAATTTTTTTTTTTTTTTCGTTTTTTTTTTTCTCATTTTTTGTTTTTCATTCCTTTTTTTTACCTTTTTTTTTTTCCTTTTCTTCTTTTTGTTATACCCCATTACACGATAGTGCTGGGATATTATAATATACCCTCCGGTGTCTGTCCGTCCGTCCATCCGTCTGTCCGTCTGTCCATCCCCACCATTTCGACCGATAACTTGATTAATTTTTCACATTTTTTTTTTCAAATTGTGCCTACATGTTTATATCGGGAATGACTTTTTTTTCTTTTCTTCTTTTTGTTATACCCCATCACACGATAGTGCTGGGGTATTATAATATACCCTCCGGTGTCTGTCCGTTCGTTTGTCCATCCACACCATTTCCGACCGATAACTTGATTAATTTCTCACAATTTTTTTTTGGAGTTTGCGATCAATAACTTAAGAATCTTTTCATGGATTTTCTTCAAATTTTAAAACACTAAAGGACACATATTATTGCCAAGGACAGTCACTCTGCTTTTCTGGTTATTGTATTATCTGCCCTTTTGATATACATGTATGTAGTTCCTTTACTATATTGAATGCCTTAGTGAAGTTTTACAGATAACTATAACACTTAAAAGTACCACTATTATGGGCAAGGCTATAACCATATTATCTTGCAGTGGTGGGGTATCATGCAGTGTTAGCGTGCTTTTATTTATTTTACATTTACATTGCTAGTTTCCACAACGTACCTAGGCTCTTAAAGCTTGTTTTTTTTTTTCCGAAAATTTTTTCTTGAATTTATTACGTTTTTTTTTCTGCTGACTTTGTACACGTGTACCAATTGTGCGCCAATTTGAATTTTCACTTGGAAGTTTTGTTTATCATGTGGCCAACCATTCCTGGCTTTTGATAACCATCACACTTCCTCCAACGTGCTATGCCATGGTATGCACATGTATTCCTTGTGAATATTCTAAATCCTTTTCAAATAAAAATCGGCGTTGTGGAAACTGAAATTGCCAGAAACGGGACGGGTTTTGTGGGTGTTCCTTCTCCACTCCGGTATCGGAAGAGGATGTTTTTTTTGCTGAATGGAACTTCTCAGCCTTATTCTAGTTTTTGAAGATGTGCATGACCGGTCCTCGTCTGTCACATGTAAGCCCCCACGAGGCAGATGGATAATATTCAGGTTCCTTTGGGACCTTTTTGCAGTATCTTCTAAACAGAATTCATCCAATTCGTGTGGGTCACAATTGCCGAATCAAGATGAGCCAGTCTATGTCCCCACCTCCCACTTGGGCCTGGGTTGACTACGATAGGTTTGTTGACCGCCTCATAGAGGTCCTGCTCAAAATTGCGGGTCTTCGGGGATGCGGGCAACCTAAGCCCAAATTTTTGTCGAATCCATGTTACAAACGAATTTCGGTACGGCTCCTATCCCGGTTTTTATCCGGTAGCCTTTCTGGACTCTAGGTACTAAAGATACCTTGGCCTTATGCTTCCTGGCTCTTATTATCGTAGTTTTTATTATCATAATCAGTAATTTTCTCCCGTTAAGGGCATTGTTCCTCGGGATATTTTGTATGGGACCCCCTCCCATATGCTTGAATGTCCTCTTGGGCTTATGACATTATATTAAGATAGATAGATAGATATTGACTCTTCTTCCTTTAACACATTTTGTTAGGGATTCTATGGGGCCTCTCTGCCCTCAGCCAGTCAAAGGGCTCCCCCCTAGATATGGTGGATTAGGGTCCTTATTGATCACATTCATCGTGACATTTCTATCTGATTCCCCTTTACCCCAGGTAGGTGCGCAGCTTACAGGTTCCTCTTTTGGTTTGGTAAGCTGGATAATGGGATATCGACTCTTCATCTACCTCTCACATGTTCCTAGATGATTGGAATCGATCTTTTCTAATTGGAATTTCGTCCTCGATTTTCTGGTCATTTCGCCCTATTTGTGGGCTATGTCCATAGCTTTATAGGACTCTTACTTACGCATGCTCAATTCTGATTCGGCAATAGCGCATGTTCAGTGCACTATACACAATTATGAGTCAAACACTGGGGAAGTTTACTTGATCCTCGAGTGTTTGCCCCTAGAGTCTGAGTCTGGGCCTAGATCTTTATCCTCTGAGAAGGACATATCAATATTCAGAGGTTGATTTTCTTACATCCTCAGTATTCAGCGATTCTGAGGAGGACATATTTAGATCTAAGTGTTTTTTATTTAATCTAAAGACTCTAAGGAAACAACCCTCCTTTCAGTTGTTATCAATCTCACAATCAGTCTCCAAAATGACCTTTACAGTATTGACGGGGACTTTAAATCTCAATTATATCAAACAAACACATTCAATTTTGGTCTTTTGAAATTCCAAAATTCGACCCAGATTCAGACTATGTACATCCCTCCTGACAAACAAATTAAGTTTGACTATAAACTACACCAGCAAATCTTGGAGCAGGTTCAATCCGCCAAATATCTTGGTATCACCATCACTGATGATCTTGATTGGGGTCAACACGTTTCAGAAATAACATCAAATGCAACTAGGACTTTAGGATTTCTTAGACGAAACTTGGCTTTTGCACCTAGGCAGACAAAGGATGTTGCATATAAAACATTGGTTCGCCCTCAGCTAGAATATGCATCACCTATTTGGCATCCCTATGTTAAAACTCAGATTCAGCAGGTGGAGAAGGTGCAGAGGACAGCTGCTCGATGGACCTGCCGACAATGGCGCAATAGAAGCAGGTTCGGTGACATGCTTAACGAGCTAGAATGGCCGTCCTTAGAGGCCCGTCGTGAGCAGTCCTCTTTAACCTTCTTCTATAAGATACATTCAGGTATAGTGGCCGTTAATAAAGATAAATACTTGACCCCTGTGACAGTTTCAACTCGAACAAGGGCATCAAAAGTAAACAACTCACAGTATCACAGGTACCAGTCCTACAGTGATGCCCTGAAAAATTCCTTCTTCCCTAGGACTATTCCCCAGTGGAATAGTCTTCCCTCTTCTGTGGTGAATGCTAAGACTGCAGAGGAGTTCAAAGCCCATACAGTGTAAGATTGAGACTCAGAGGTATGCGTTTTAGTATACCTCTGTTATTCAGATTGTAAATAGTTTTAAGGACTCATCCAGTGACTTCTCTTTTTTTTAAGCTAAATTTAGCTACGCACCCAACTGAGGTAATGGCCAAATATGACCGACTCAGTATAAGAAGATAGATAGATAGATACATATGACATCAGGGAAATTGGCATTGCTTCCTGTTCGACGCCCTAACATTGGAGCCTCTTACCAGGACACTTGTTAAGTGGGTTCTCATGACTGGTATTCTTGTTCTGCCCACTATGCCATAAGACAAGAGCATTCTGACCATAGAGCTGCTAATCTAATGCTTTTGTTTTTTTTTCCTGGTCATTTCAACATGCCATGGTTATAGCACTTGATTTATCTACCACCATGTTGCATGTTAAGTGCAGTTTTGCTCTTGATAGCTTGTTCAGTTTTTACTGAGCATAGTAAGGAGAAACTTAGTCTCCGTGCCTCTTGATTCTAAAACTATATTCGGACCATGTCTTCCAAACGTTTTTAGAATCAAACTTCAAAGACCGTCAGCACTCGTCCTTTTTGAAGTCTTCAGAGAACGTATCAAGTTCAGGTACCGCAACCAAGAGACGCTCTTCGACTACTTCCCTTGACAGTTCAGTGCTTAACGCCCTCGACTAGAAGATCTCAATCAGTTCACATCTACTAATAGATCGTTCTCAGATCGGGGTACACGGTCCTTTCGTTCCAGAGGTCGGACTGGAACAAAACCTCCCAATAGATCAAGATCCAAGTCTAACAAATGACTTTACTCCTTCCCTTCCTCTTCCTCTTCACCCAGTAGGAGCCTAGCTATTTCAGTTCCATCAAGCCGGGGCTTTTATCATCAAAGATATTTGGGCTCTATCCATTTTGAGAAAAGGTTACTGGATTGCTTTGATCGGAATCCTTCCCTTTTTCAGATGCCAACACTGTTTCCGGTATATAGTATCTAGAAAAGAAACTTTTATTGGAAGAGGAAAGGGTTCTTCTCCAAAAGAAAGCTGTAGAGGTAGTAAAAGATCTCCTTTCCCCAGGCTTCTACAGTCTGATCTTTCTGGTCGAGAAGAAAATGGGAAAATTGACTCATCATCGACCTCTCACACTAAACAAGATGATGCGAGTCGATCATTTCAAGCGGAAACTTCGTCCTCGATACGTCAGGTCATTCTCCTAATTCGTGGATGATTTGCGTAGATTTAAAGGACGTTTACTTACACATCTCCATCCACAGGTGAGTGAGTGAGTGTTTGAGTTTTATGTCCCACCAACAGCTAAGGTCATACGGAGACGGGACCACGGTTTAAAGACCCATCTTAAAGTCTGGAGAAGCCCGGGATCGATCCTGCAACCCCTGGTTTACAAGGCGAGTAGCGTAACCACTACACCACGGAGGCTTCTATCCATCCACAGGTCATTCCGCAAATACCTTCGTTTCACATTGGATGGTTTTGTGTATCAGTTCCTTTGTTTTTCCTTTTATGAGTTTTCAACGGATCCTTCCCTGTTCACCAACTTAATGGAAATTGAATTAAGCAGCTCATATCAAGGAATTAGGCCCCAATCTCTTGCAGTGTTTCGATGATTGGTTTTATCATCATCTTTCCAGATGCGACTTTTTAGCTCACCAGAGCCAAAGGCTCCGGGGGAGCTTATAGGATAGGCAGTTGTCCGTCGTCTGCGTCTGTGTCTGCGTCTGCGTCTTGTGAAGTCAACACTTTCAAACAACATCTCTGAAATCACTGGGTTGACTGGGCCCAAATTTCATCTGTAGTATCCTTGGGCTGGGGGATTGAAAGTTTGTGTTTTTTATGAAAATCGACTCTTTAGTTTGGTTGCTATGGCAACTTAGACTTTCCATAGACTTATAATGGGGAAAATTGAAAATGGCATTTTCTGCCAAGTCATTGCAGATGTTTTGACAAAACTCATAGAAATGTTCCTTAGGCAATCTACTATCTGCCATATGATTTTAGGCCTACTGCTCATTTCTATTGGTTGCCATGGAAACCAAAATAAAAAAAATACTTCAAAAATCATCTCCTCAGAAACCGAATGATCTATTAGGCTGAGAGTTTTTGGAAATATTCACCATATTTGCCTTTACAGGTTTTGTGTTTGTTTTTTTTTTTATAAAATTTGGCTCTTTAGTTTGGTTGCTATGGCAGCTTAGATTTTCCATAGACTTATAATGGGGAAAATTGAAAAATGGCATTTGCTGCCAAGTTATTGCAGATATTTTGGCAAAACTTTTATAGAAATGTTCCTTTAGTAAATGTCTCTCAGCCATATGCTTTAATGCCAACATGGGTGTCCCCCAAGTTAAGCCTGGGCCATGCCCCACCCCCTCCACTTCATAAAACCATCCAGATCCCCACCCCAAAACCATATATATTCTTGTTCCTTATGATAAGATGCATTCAGTGTCACCAACCTGGGGGTCCACCGGTACATGCCAGGGTCATGCCCCACCCCCTCCATTCCATAAAAGGCCCAATATCTTGGAAACCTTACAGATCCCTGCCCCTAAACCATATATATTCTTGTTCCTTATTAAAATATACATTCACTGACACCAACTTGGGGGTCTCCAGGGGTGCGCCTGGGCACCAATATCTTGGAACCTTACAGATCCCCACCTCTGACAATACCGGCCCCGATAGCTCAGTTGGTAGAGTGTCCGCTCCGGGGAACGGGAGGTCTCGGGTTCGATCCTGGGCCGCGACATACCAAAGTCGTTATAAATGGTACTAGCTGCTCCTTTCTTGGCACTCAGATTTACGGGGTAGAGCTAGGACTGGTCGATCCAGTGTCAGGATAATGTGACTGGGTGTGGTATCATGTAATGTGTCTGGGACATGATACTTCAGTGAGGCAGCACTATAAACGTGAGCATTGAGCTCCCTGTCGCAACCAGACACCGTCGTGATATGACTGAAAAATTGTTGAAAGCGACGTTAAACCCGAATTCACACACACACACACACACCTCTGACAATATATATTGTTAGTTTATACTAATTAGTTTATACTAATTTATTTTAGTTCGATTGCGATGAAAGCTTCAAGCTTATTGAATCGCTCTCGAACACTCATTCCGGATGTTTTCACGCGCGCGCGAGAGAGAGGCAGTGGCTTTTACACCACTGCTACCCATTTACACCTGGGTGGAGTGGGGCAGTGTCATTACGTGTCTTGCCCAAGGACACACCTCGATACCGGTGGCCGGATTCGAACTCACAACCTCTCGATCATAAGTATATTGTTGTTCCTTATGATAAGACACATTCATTGACATCAACCTGGGGGTCTCCCGGGTCAAGCCAGGGCCTTGTCCCACCCCACCACTTCACAAAAGGCTATATATCTCAGAAAATGTTCAGAGCCCCACCCCTAAACCATATATAAATATCTTCTTTGTGACATTCAAATAACACTAGCTTGGGAGTCATCCGGACTGCCTGGGTCATGCCCCACTGCTTTACTTCATTAAAAGCCATATATCTCAGAAATCATTCAGATCCCCACCCATAAACTATAATATTCTTGTTCCTTATGATAAGACTCATTCAGTCACACCAACCTGGGGATCACTTTGTGCTAGGGCAATGCGCCCCGCCCCTCCACTTTAAAAGGCCATATATTTCAGAAACCATTCAGAAACCATTCAAATCCCCATCCCATAATCATATATGTTCTTGTTCCTTATCAATAGCACGCCCACTTGGGGGTCGCAGGGGCCATTCCTCTCCTCTCCATGTCATAGAAGGGCCTCATATATCAGAAACCATTCAGATTCCCACCCATAAACCATTTATATATATATATTCTTGGTCCTTATAGGGACAACAATCTTGGGCTTTCCTGGGATAAACAGGACATGCCCCAACCCCTCCACCGCTTAAGAGGCCTTATAACTCCGGTATACAGATCCCCACTGATACACCATATATATTCTTATTCCGTATGATAAGACGCATTTATTGATACTTACCAGGGCTCCATTGGGTCCATGTCCTACACCCTCTACTAAATAAAAGGCCTAATGTTTTAGATACTGAGTCCAGATGGATGCTCATTTGGATATAGGGGTTCATTTGGGAGACTTAATATTGGGTAGATTAAAATGTTCCTTATGATAAGACGCATTCAGTGACACCAACCTGGGGGTCCCCCGGGTTGTGCCAGTGTCATGCCCCACCCCATCCATTTCATTAAAGGCACAATATCTTGGAAACCTTACAGATCCCCACCCCTAAAACCTATATAGTCTTGTTCCTTATGAAGAGACTCATTTTCTCCATTTCACAAAAGGCCATCTATCTCAGAAACCATTCAGATCCCCGCCCAAAAACATTATATATTCTTGTTTCTTATGATATGACGCATTCATTGACACTAACCTGGGGGTCCCCCAGGATGTGCCAGAGTTGTGCCCCACCCCTTCATTTCATTAAAGACCCAATATCTTGGAAACCTTACAGATCCCCACCTCTAACCTTATATATATTGTTGTTCCTTATGATAAGACACATTCATTGACATCAACCTGGAGGTCTCCCGGGTCAAGCCAGGGCCTTGCCCAACCCCACCACTTCACAAAAGGCTATATATCTCAGAAAATGTTCAGAGCCCCACCATAAACCATATATAATTATCTTCTTTATGACACTTTGGGAGAACCTTTATTGGACCTGTTTAATCAAACGTCCAAAAACAACTCGGTTCTACAATCAACTTCCATTGTTTGTGTCTCCAGTTTCAGATCACTTGGAACGTGCAGTTGATTTAATATCTCTAGATTGGGGAATCTTTTACATATGTGTTTACACCATTCAACTGAATTCCTCTAGTTCTAGAAAAAAAAGCGTCAAAAAGCCGAGCCATTCTGATTACGCCTCTATGGCCTCAGAGATCTTGGTTTTTTAGCTCACCAGAGCCGACGGGAGTTGTCCGGCGTCGTCTATGTCTGCGTCAATACTTTCAAACGACATCTCCTCTGAAGCCACTCGGCCAATTGGGCCCAAATTTTATCTGTAGCATTCTTGGGCTGGGGGATTGAAAGTTTGTGCTTTTTTATGAAAATCGGCTCATTAGTTTGGTTGCTATGGCAACTTAGATTTTCCATAGACTTATAATGGGGAAATTTTAAAAATGGCATTTACTGCCAAGCCTCTGCAGATATTTTGACAAAACTTTCATAGAAATTTTCCTTAGGCAATCTACTATCTGCCATATGATTTTAGGCCTACTGCTCATTTTTATTGATTGCCACGGAAACCAAAATGCAAAAAAATAGAAAAAAATAAATACTTAAAAAATCATCTCCCCAAAAACCATATGTTCTAGGAGGCCGAGACTTTAAGAAAATATTCACCATATTTGTCTTTACAGGTTTTATGTTTTATTTGTGAAATTCGGCTCTTGAGGTTGGTTGCTATGGCAGCTTAGATTTTCCATAGACTTATAATGGGAAAAATAGAGAAATGGTATTAACTGCCAAGCCTTTGCAGATATTTTGACACAACTTTCATAGAAATGTTCCTTAAGCAATCTTCCATCTGTCATGGAAACCAAAATGAAAAAAAAAAAAAAAATTTAAAAATCATCTCCTCAGAAACCGTATGCTCTATGAGGCTGAGAGTTTATGGAAATATTCACCATATTTGCCTTTACAAGTTTTGTGTTTTTCATGAAATTTGGCTGTTAAGTTTGGTTGCTATGGAAACTTAGAGTTTCCATAGACTTATAATCGGGAAAATTGAAAAATGGCCTTAACTGCCAAGCCTTTGCAGATATTTTGACTAAACATTCATAAAAGTGTTCCTTAGGCAATCTACTATCTGCCATATGATTTAGGCCTACTGCTCATTTCTATTCGTTGCCAGGGAAACCAAAATGAAAACGATAAAAAAAATACTTTCAAAAATCATTTCCTCAGAAACCGTATGCTCTATGAGGCTGAGAGTTTACGGAAATATTCACCATATATGCCTTTACAGGTTTTGTGTTTTTAGCTCACCAGAGGCGAAGGCCCTGGAGGAGCTTATAGGATAGGCAGTAATACGTCGTCATCTGCGGCGTCTGCGTCAACACTTTCAAACGACATCTCCTTTGAAGCCACTGGGCCGATTGGGCCCAAATTGAATCTATACATCCTTGGCCTGGGGGATTGAAAGTTTGTGTTTTTTTTTATGAAAATCGGCTCCTTAGTTTGGTTGCTGTGGCAACTTGTAATTTCCATAGACTTATAATGGGGAAAATTGAAAAATGGCATTTACTGCCAAACCTCTCCAGAAATTTTGACAAAACTTTAATAGAAATGACCCGTAGGCAATCTTCTATCTGCCATATGAATTTAGGCCTACTGCCCATTTTTGGCTCACCAGAGCCAAAAGCTCCGGGGGAGCTTATAGGATAGGCAGTTGTCCGTCGTCATCGCCGTCGTATGTCTGGCATCAACACTTTTAAACATCTCCTCTGAAGCCACTGGGCCGATTGGGCCCAAATTTTATCTGTTGCATCCTTGGGCTGGGGGATTGAAAGTTTGTGTTTTTTTGTGAAAATCGGCTCATTAGTTTGGTTGCTATGGCAACTTAGAGTTTCCATAGACTTATAATGGGGAAAATTGAAAAAATGGCATTTACTGCCAAGTCATTGCAGATATTTTGACAAAACTTTTATAGAAATGTTTTTTGAGTAAACTTCTTTCAGCCATATGCTTTTACGCCAACCAGAGGGTCCCCCGGGTTGTGCTGGGGCCATGCCCCAACAACC
This sequence comes from Lucinisca nassula, assembly GCA_963580285.1. Classification (NCBI taxonomy): domain Eukaryota; kingdom Metazoa; phylum Mollusca; class Bivalvia; order Lucinida; family Lucinidae; genus Lucinisca; species Lucinisca nassula. The sequence goes on along the minus strand of OY757015.1, from coordinate 78,138,126 downwards.
TCCACTTCATAAAAGGCCATATATCTCAGAAACCATTCAGATCCCTACCCCTAAACCATATATATTCTTGTTCCTATTGATAAGACGCATTCAGTAACACCAACCTGGGGGTCCTCAGGGATGCGCCGAGGTCATGCCCCACCCCCTCCACTTAATAAAAGGCCCAATATCTCGGAAACCATTCAGATGCCCACCCCTAAACCATATATATCCTTGTTCCTTGTGATAAGACCCGTTCAGTGACATCATTCTGGGAGTCCCCGGGATGCGCCGGGGCCATGTCCCACCCCCTCCATTTCATAAAAGGTCCAATATCTCAGAAACCTTACAGATCCCCGCCCCTAAACCATATACGAGGACTGTTCAAAAATGAATGCAAGTAGAACGTTTTCTCATGCACTAATGCGAAAACCACCTGAAAATAAATATTACAGCGTAGAAAAACATTTTACCTATACATTGATACCAAACCTGTTAAAATCCGTCCACTTTAGCCATGTATATCGTTCGATAAACACTGTCTACTCTTGTATACTAATACAAAACATGGTTGGAAGAAGGTCAGAGTACGCCGTTGAAATACGGTCCTATATTAAGAATCGTATTCTTGGTATACGGTGCAAAGACATTTTTGATGAAATATTTTTGGTTTATGGGCATAATGAAATTTCTTTTCCGACAGTTTTTCGTTGGTGTAAGAAATTCAGCTGTGGGCTAGGCTCAATAGAAGATGCACCACATGATCGTCGGCCGAAAAGAGCAAAATCTGCCAAGATGGTTGCTAGAGTGAAAGAAATAGTTGCTACCGATGCACGATACACCACTAGGCAAATAGCTAGTATGGTTGGCATATCATTAGGAGCAGCTCATACAATTCTGAAACGGGATTTGAAAATGAGAAAGATCTGTGCTAGATGGATTCCCCATCTGTTAACAGATGAGCAGAAAAAGACACGCGTTCAGTGCGCCAAGAAGTTGCTTAAAAAGTTTCCAGATTACAATGCACAGTCTTTCGCTAATGTCGTCACATGTGACGAGACATGGGTTCACTTTTTTGAGCCAAAACGAAAGATTCAGAAGAAAATATGGGCAACAAAGTATTGCAAAAGACCATGCATTGCAAAGCGGACCATGAGCGTCAAGAAGGTAATGTATGCCATATTCTTTTCAAATCAGGGTCCTGCTATTCAGGTTGCTGTGCCTTAAGGCAAATCTGTACAAGAATAAAGTTCTTCGAAAATTGTAGAAATATTTCAAAGAACGAAGACCCGCAACTGGTTTGGCCAATGTCAGATTGCTACATGACAACGCGTCATCGCACAAGGGGTTGATTGTGCAAGACTATCTGAAGCAGGAAAAGGTTGTTGAACTCCCTCACCCCCCCCCCCCCTCCCCCGTATTCCCCTGACCTTGCCCCGTGTGACTTTTTGTTTTGTTCCCGCGACTGAAAGAATACCTTTCTGGTCGAAAATTTGTACAGCTCAAACACCTCGGTTCTGAAATATTCCAGTGCCTTCATAGTATACCTCGAAAAGACTACCAAAAATGCATTCAATGATTGGATCAGAAGACTGAAAGTTTGTATATCTGTTAGGAGGGGAATACTTTGAGGGGACAAAATAAATTTTTCATCGAAATCTATAACGGAATCATTTTTATGTGCTTAGTTGCATTCATATTTGAACAGTCCTCGTATATTCTTGCTCCTTATGATAAGACACATTCATTGACACTAACCTGGGGGTCCTCAGGGACGCGCTGGGGCCTTGTCCCACCCCTCCACTTAACAAAAGGCCATATATCTCAGAAACTGTTCAGATCCCAACCCCTAAACCATATATATTCTTTTTCATTATGATAAGACGATTCAGTGACACCAACCTGAGGGTCCCCAGGGATGTGCTCGGGCCATGCCCCACCCCCTCCAGTTCATAATGGCCACCCCTAAACCATATATATTCTTGTTCCTTATGATAAGACACATTCATTGACACCAACCTGAGAGTCTCCCGGGGCCTTGCCCCACCCCTCCACTTCACAAAAGGCTTTATATCTCTCTCATCCGCCCCCGCCCATAGGGGCTTGAAGAAATATATGGGCTGCACGATGCTTCCACGCAGAGCTGAATCCGGCCCGCACACTAGTACTGGTAAACCGTTTAGAGGATCTAAGCCTGTCCAGGAACCGCGGTGCGAGGCGGACCGTCCATGCTAATAAACCCTATTGGTTTCATTGGGCGACAGGGCTTGAGATGTCATTTCATCTCGATGTCGGGTAAAAGTCCCACAAAATTGGAAGCAACGTCTCCAAAATGACCTTTACAGTGTTGACGGGGACGTTAAACCTCAAATCAAACAAACAAACAAAGCCTTATATCTCAGAGAATGTTCTTAGCCCCACCCTAAACCATATATATTCACACCAGCTTGGGAGTCCCCGGGGCATGACCAGGCCATGCACCACCGCTTTACCTCATTAAAAGCCATGTATCTCAGAAATAGTTCGGATTCCCACCCCTAAACCATATACTTGTTCCTTATGATAAGACTCGTTCAATCACACCATCCTGGGAGTCTCTTTGTGCTGAGGCAATGTGCCCCGCCCTTCCACTTCATAAAAGGCTTTATATTTCAGAAACCATTCAAATACCCATCCCATAATCATATATGTTCTTGTTTCTTATTATTAGCACACCTACTGTAGGGGGATCCGAAGGGGCCATTGCTATCCTTTCTACATCATAAAAGGGCCTCAAATCTCAGAAACCGTTCAGATTCACACCACTAAACCATATATATTGTCACAACCAAGGCGGGTAGCGTGGTATAGTTGGACATAAAATAAAAATTAAGAAGCTTTAACATCAGTCTTTGATTTATTATTTTCCCTATTCTGTAGCATGTATTCATCAGTTTGAGACTACCCTAAGCAATGACTTTATTTTTCTCAATATTAGCTGATTCGGCCGACCATTCTGTGCGGGTTCCTATTATCTGGAAAATTCCCCTTACTCTTTTATCCCAAGTAAGTTTTCCCTTGACCCTTCTTCCTTTTCTATAGCTAAAAATCTTCAGTTCTTCCTCCGCTCCCTCAAAAAGCGTCTCCCCCTTCAATTTCTAACTGCCGAATCCCCCCTTCCATAATCTGCCCTTTTCTGCCAGGCCTCAGGAATCCGCCCTGAATCCGCAATTTCCAGCGTAATTCTGATTCCAAACTGGATTGGAAGCAGAATTCCGCCAGAGATCCGTAAGAATCGTCAGAATCAGCCGATATAAAAAATGAGTCAAACATAAATTATCTGAATGAAAAATGGTCAATTAATATTTGATATTTAAACAACATACATTAACACATTCATTTCTCAACAAGAGATGCACCGATTAACTCTGAACATTTAGTTAATCAGATATGTAAAAAATCTTCTGCAATAATCTGCCAAGATCTGACATTATTTGTTTACAATGCGTATGCAAATGAGCGTGATCACATGACCAGTATCATAACAACAGAACCACGTGATCTCATGAAATCTCACGCTTCACGTGAACAATGGCGACCGCTATTGCAAAGTGAAAGTACAATAATTCACACAGGAAATGCATATTTACGGACATAATACCATGAATTACGAACTTTGAAGGTAATAAACATTTGAATGAAAGATCTGTGCATTAATCTGACACAGCGACATGAGCTGTGGATGAAGAGAATATCCCCAAAAATGGGCAATGCATGCAACTGATAACATGCTGGAAAACATGGGTACTCCACCCACATATAAATGCACACGAGTCAGTTGGCAATGTAAACATCAGGCACAGGTACTAGTTCTCCTGAATATGACATTACCCTCTGCCTCGTGTTTGTGTCCTCACAAACAAGTTTTCATCTAAGAACCAATTACAAGTGCGAATGATTCTATGTTGACATACATATTAACATCAAAGTATCTGTTGCTGAAAGCAGATTTAAAAAACATTACAAGTAAGCAACAGACATCAATTCCAGTACATAAATATTAGACACTATTGGCCAAATAATCTCAAATACGTGACAATTTAAACAAACTATATATATAGTTCCATTTGATACATTGACATACTATTTGAAATCAGAGAATTTCAGTATTTGAGTCAATATGAATTCAAAGCATTTAAATACAATAATGGCAAATACAAGTTAACATCATGGAAATACATTTGGCCTAAGAATAACTTTTCAATCTTAGTAATAGTATCAGAACAGTCAATCTGAATATTTAACATGAAAAAAAAATGCTTATAAATTTGATAAATTCTGGGAATGACTAGGGAAAACAATCAGTGAAACATCTTAATTAGTGTGTAGAATGCATTGGACCCTTAAAATAACCCTTAAAATATAAATGATGTATTTAGAACTTCATGTACTTGAATCGTCTCTCAGGACTACCAGATCTGGAGCGCCTTGGACTACGTGCATGAGTTTTAGTCTGCTGATAAGGATACTGTTGTCGTCTGTTGTTGAACCTTTGTCTGTTGTCCCTGTACCCATCACTCGAAGTTGATCCTTTAATTGCCTCTGCCAAACTCTCGAATGCCCTTGTCTGCCTATTGATAGCACTGGTTAATTCCTGGGTAGCATTTATCATAGACTTATGAGAATTCACTAATTCTTTATTAAGTGCTTCTAAGTATGAACCAACAAGTTTCATGTCAGAACCTATCACTTTCAAGGTGGCACTGACCTCAGAATTCGTTATATCCTTCCCTGCCTCTTTATCTGAATCTGCTACCTGATCTACCCTATCAACAACTACTGGCACTGGAACATTTTTCACCACATTGACAGCACAACCACTGGACACCACATCATTTTTACTAGTGACTATATTATTACAGATATATTTCTCTGCAAATACTGGCTCCTTAGGATTTACAATTGGGATACCACTTTCAACTGCTGTCACTATTTGTACAGTCCCTGTCTGCTCTGCTTTTGTGAATTCATCAACCTGCCTCTGTAAACTTTCTTCATCAAGAATTCCTTTCAATACATCAACTGTTTCAGTCATCTCACTCCTTTGAATCTCTGGAATTTTCTTATTTAGCATTACATTTCTGAGTACATTATTGTTTGTTGTATTCACAAGCTCTGAATCTAAATAGGTGTTATTATTATTGGAATCACTAGGTTGCAAGACCACAACAGCAGGAGATGCTGAATTTAGAGTGTTTTCCTTCTGAATAGAATCTCTTAACTGTGGACAACGTGAACGACTCATAAAAATCTGATCACTTTCCTGTTTCCCAAGCCTTACATAATCAACATCAGGGATTATGTGATAATACTGCAAGTTCATGAGAAGATAATTATTCTCTTCAATTATTTCCCCATTCAGTCTCTTGGTGTCCACTAAAGATCTGTGTGTAGGAAATGTGTTGCCTATTATATGTTTCTCAAGGTCAGACTGTGTAGTAGTTACATACTTGCATATGTCACAATAGTAGGGTACCTGGTTAATGCCCACGTGTTTCCTGTAGAAATGTTTCTCAAATTTGGCCTTTTCATTCTCATATCTGTCATGGGATGGACATTTCAGACACCGGAAGATTCTTCCCCTCTCGGAGGACTTCTTTGGGATGATGAATGGAGTTGACATCCTGAATCAGAAGAAGGAAAAAAAAAAACATGTACTTCCACCGACAAATCACCTGATAAATACATTAAACGGACAATATAGCCTAGTACAGCTGTACCCGGATCTGTAAAAGAATATGGCTATTAGTATGAATGTGCCTCTCTCTGATTCTGTATCCATTTAGGCACTGTTAATCCTTTAAAAGGCTTCAGCTTATCATGGTGGACAACTTTCTCTCTGCCTTCTTCTGAAAACTGTACAAGATAATTCTGTTCAGAGAGTTTCTTTTTAATTAGAAAAGGACCCGTATATGGTGGGATCAGCTTTGGGCAAACAGCTTCCTTCCTTTTCACCTGTAAATACCAAACAATATCACCCTCTTTATACTTGTTGATCTGTAAATGGCTGTCATAGTAATCTTTCTGTCTTTTAGCACAAACGTTCAGTCTCTTTCGTGCTATGTTATGAGCATTCTGTAATCTCTCTTTCAACTTTTCTACATACATTGCATAGCTTGATACACAATCTTTCCCTACAACCGTAGCACTACCAAATACAATCTCAGCAGGCATTCTTACTTCTTTCCCAAGCATTAACAAATTTGGGGATACACCAGTGGTTTCATTAGGTGAAGCCCTGTAAGCAGATGCCAAACAACCTAGATTCAAATCCCAATCTTCCTGATTTTTCAGATATGATCGAATCATAGGGACAAGGGTCTTATTGAAATGTTCTGGCTGACCATTACACTTAGGGTTCCTGACTGTTGTTCTTGTTTTACGAATTTCCATTAGCTCGCATAATTCAGAGAACAAGCGGCTCTCATAGTTACTTCCCTGGTCACTATGGATACTCAAAGGACATCCAAATCTGCCTATAACCTCATTAAGAATCACCCTAGCAGTGGTTTCTGCATCTTGATTAGGAATTGCAAAAATTTCAACCCATTTAGTGAATAGATCAGTGCAAACCAATACGTAACGATTGCTACGTTTAGTTTCAGGGAAAGGACCTAAAATATCTGTTGCTAATCTATCAAGTGGGCCACCTGTTGTCATAGTGCCCAAAGGAGCTTTAGGACTAGCTGTAGGGGGTTTATTGGCACCACAAGTTTCACATAGAGTAACCCATTTGTCAACAGAATCCCGGACACCGAACCAATAATACCTCTGTAAAGTTTTTTCTCTGGTCTTTTTCTTTCCTAGATGACCTCCTGACAATATACCATTGTGCATGTGGAGAAGTACTTCTTGCTGTAATTTATGAGGCGTTAACAACTGCAAAAAGCTGTTTGAACCATCCCGCTTGTCAAATTTCCGAAAGATAATTCCATTTTTCAATATAAGTTCATCCCAACAGCATAAATAGTGCCTAGTTGAAGGACTCAAGATACCCACATTTTGATAACTTGGTTTTACACAAGTTTCAAGCCATTGGAACAGAGGTTTAATATCCTCATCTTCAAGCTGCATTTCTTTCAATTTATTTGGAGTGATGCATTCAATCCATGGTGCATAATCTGATATATCCAGATTTGACCTAGTAACAACCTTAGCAGATTTGTAGAACCCTCTGCCTAGCTTTGACCATGGTGTGCAAAGAAATTGAATCAAGCTACATAAAGGCATCATTTTCCATAATCTGTCATAATTATGTCTGAAGAAGAAACCTCTTGTTTTTGAAAACAACAACTGTGATGTCTGCCTACATGAATTGAATGAGTCTCTCAGCCACTGTTTGATTTTCAGCTCAGCTTCTTTGTACAATCCAATAAATGTGTATATACCAAGGAGAATGAATAGAAAACAGTCTAAATGTACATTCTGCTGTCTAACCATAGAGCTTATATTCACCATTCTGTTCACATTGGAAATGTTCACAGTTCTTTTTTTCTCGCTATTACTGCTTGCATCAGTTTCTCTCTCTCTGTTATCTGTGTTCAAAGACCAATCACTATGCATATCCACTGCTCTCTTTCTACACTTCGCACATGGACCACATTTCAAATTTTCTTCCATGTCTACCTCACTACAATCACACTCTCTGGGATTTGGACATCTTGATAAACTATCTGCGTTTCCGTGGGAAGTGCCTTTTCTAAATTCAACAGAAAACGAGTACTCTGACAATATTTCTAACCATCTAGCAACTCTTCATTTTGGACATTTCAAGCTGAATAAAAATTTCAGTGCCTCATGATCAGATCTGACTACTAAAGTTCTGCCTAGGAGGTAATGACGGAAATATTCTAGAAAATACCGAATAGCAAGTAGTTCCTTGTCAGTTACACAGTAATTATGTTCAGATTTGTTGAGCGTTCTGCTACCATACGCTAAAACTTTTTCTTTACCATCTTGAATTTGGCTAAGGACAGCACCTATAGCAGAATCGCAAGCATCCACATCAACGTAAAATGTACCTTGATCGCGCGGTAATGACATTATATCTGGGCCGCTTAGGGAACTTTTCAAAGAGTTGAAAGCTTGTTGACAATTAGTGTTCCATATCAGAGAGCTGTTCTTCTTGGTAATGTCAAAAAGGGGTTTAGCTATGCTAGAGAATCCACGAATAAATTTTCTATAATAGCTACAGCAGCCAAGAAATTGTTTCAGTTCTGTAACATTTTGTGGTTCTTTCCATTGCAGAATCTTTGCTACATTAGTTGGATCTGGGAGCACTCCCTTTTCTGACACCATGTAACCAAGAAAATTAACTTCTGACTGAAAAAGGCTACATTTTTTAGGTTTGAGTTTGAGATTTGCTTGTCTGAATCTTTCAAGAACAAGTTCAAGCCTCTGAATGTGCTCTTTGAAGTCTGAAGAGAATACTACGCAATCATCAATGTAAATGATGCAGACAGACCACTGAAGACCACTTAAGGCCAACTGCATGACTCTTTGAAACGTAGCACTGCTATTTGTGAGACCTTGTGGCATTGAAGTAAATTCAAAGAGACCTTGTTTTGTAATGAATGCTGTTTTCGGTATATCAGATTCTTTTACCGGAACCTTGAAATAGCCGGACGTCATATCGACAGTACTGAAGAGCTTTGCTCCGGACAGGCTATCAAGACAGTCATCGACCTTAGGAATTGGAAACGCGTCAACCTGACATAGCTTGTTTAATGCTCTGTAATCAACCACTGGTCTTACACTATTGTCTTTCTTTCGGACCAACAGAATTGGTGATGCCCATGGGGAATTTGAATCGCGAATCACGCCTTGTTTTTTTAGTTTATCAATAACCGCTTTTTCTTCATTAACGAAAGCTAACGGTGTACGCCGGAATGGCTGTTTTATGGGTTTTGCCCCCTGTGTATCAATACAGTGTTCTGTTAGTTGGGTTAAACCTATATCTTCCTCATTTTTGGAGAATACATCCTGATAATTGGTCAGTAACTTTGCTATGGCATATTTCTCCTGTCTGTTTTTACCTTTGGTGGACTTCTCAAATAGCTCATCCAGGTGGGATGGAACTTGCAAGTCACTGGTGTATACTGAATCTGACTTCTCTCTTACCTCTCTGGAAAAAGTCATACCATGATGGCTCTGAGCATCATTACGGAAGTTTATTCTCCTGACTGCACTGTAATTCTCATTTTCATTAGGATCTTCACTAGTCAGTATTGTTTGTAATATACTGTCAGAGGAAGTTTCCTCTGCTGATCCAATAATGGTATCTTGTCTCAACTGTACAGATTTCGAGAATGGATTCATAACTCTTACCTTCACAGTAGGTTTGCTGTTAATATCAACAAGACAGTTCGCCAACATCAATGGGTATTTCTCAGTGAAACTGAGTGTAGGTTGTATAATTACCTCATAATTTTGTATCAAGTCATCTTCTTCAAACCTGTCTACAAATGCCTCTAGAATTTGCTCGGTATGTCCTGAAATGTCATAATCATCTGCCAGGCGTACTCTTCTAGTAGACCTACATTTAGGCTGATAGCAGCTTATCTCAACCCCATCAATCACAATTTTGTTCTTGCTCATGAGAATATCAGCAATCTTACCATCCTTGTTTCTCATAATGTCTATACCCAAAAGAGCATCATCTTGGATATCTGCTACAATTACCTCTTTCTCAAATATGGCATCTTCCAGCTGTATACTTAAATTACACTTACCATAATCTTTCAAAGGATCACCTCCAGCATGAAGTAGACCACCTTTCTGAACTAACTTAGGCTGACTGTCTATCTTGCTGAATACCTTTTTAGATAAAATAGTCTTCTCAGCCCCGGTATCTACCACAAAAGTAACGGGTATACCCTCTACAGACCCTTTCAAGTAAATGCCATCTGAAGCGGGTAAGCTACTGCGTATTGAAATACTTTGTAATGAAATACCAGTTAAAGATTTGGTACTTTGTTGGCCATTGTTTTCATGGACTGATCCTTGGCCCAATAAAGAATCAGTCCCGGTTAGTTTAAAGCTTGTCGGGGATTAGTACTGGCTGACTGATTAGTCACGGAAGCAGTTGGGGCTTGACTGTCTGTTCTTGCCATGTTTACAGCTAGCTTTGGGCAATCTTTCTTAAAATGTGATGGCTGATGACAATAGAAACAGGTCTTATTTCTCCTGTCATTATAGGACCTATTTTGATTCTGGCCGTTAAAGGAGAAATTCGGCCTATTACCTTGCTGTCTGAAAGAGGGCTGAAAATGTGGATATTGGTGAGGACTAGGGGTTTGAGGTGGCTGAATGCTTTTAAGTTCCTCGCGAACTATTTCCCTCAGTTTAGACAAATCAAATATTTCCTCTGTTTTGTTCTGTTCCGCAGCTGTTTTAGATGACTCGTCACGCTTAATTATTCGATTTTTGTTTTTACCTGGTAGAGATCTAGCAATACGCATCTCATCGGAATCACTGTCTGGATCACTTTTCTGAATATTAGTCGCATTACGAATAGATCTACTGGTGTCATATACTTTCCCTGCGGTTTGCTTTGTTTCTAAAAAGCTGACAACTTGAAATACCGCCTCATCAATATTGTTCGGCTCTTTGACGAACTCGACATGAAAACGCGCTTTTTCATCTATGAGACCATCAAGGAAACGTCGCAAAAGATCCTCACGTCGCGTTTCTTTGTCACGTCGCGCATGCGCTTTGTCATATAATTTCTTCAATTCTGCAGCATATTCCTCAACGGTTTCTCCATTTTTCTGATTTCTATGACTGAACTGTACGCCAAATGTTTTGCTAGTCTCAACAACTCTGAACCTATTTTTCAGTTCCTTACAGAGGCTTTTGTAATCTGATCTGATTGGACGAGGTAACTGGCTAAAAACAAATTCGCCTGCTACACCCTGTAATTTTGGGAGCATTTGATCTAATCTTTCATCATCACTCCATCTCTGTCTACTTGCAACCTCCTCAGAACGATTAAACCACACTTTCCATGTCTCCTTCCCAGTAAAAGGTGGTAATTTAGGATGACTGCATGTACTACGGGATGCTCTATTATGTGATGACACTACTGAGGATCTATCACTCATTTCATCCTCACTACTACTGCTGCTCTTATATTGCCTACTACCAATTCTTCGTGAACCAGAACTATTTTCAAACAGTCCATCTGCACCCCTATCATCTCTTTCTCTTGTACTATCTCTTGTGCTATGACTCTGTGAAATATTATTGGAGGGCCGTAAACCTTCAATTGCACTTTTAAGTTGATTTGTTACAGAAAAGAATGTTCCCTCTAAACGCTCCATTTTGTCCTGCACCTCTTTCATACAAGTTGTGACATTTGTTCTACCATAACCTCTCACCGTCTCATTCTCTCGCGTGTTTGTGTCTCCCATACTCCATGAAAATGAAGGTCTAGGAAAAGTACTGTGAAACTCTGGCTCTCTTGAACTAGATGAAATTAGATGTGTATTATACATGCTCTGAGAACCTGTCAGTATAGGGGGTCTAGACACTGTCAGTGTATCTGAAACAGCTTGTGAAATAGAAAGACCTGAAGCAAAACCATTAGTTAAACAGGTATTTTCTTCAGATGTCTGTATTCTCTGTGACTGGGATCTGGTGCTCATTCTGTTACCTGTGACAGACATGATCTGTAACTCTTCTATCAAAACAATGTGAAATGTGGCGGAAAATAAAATTATTCCACCATATATCATACAAACAACAGAGTGATACCTAGAAATAATAGCTGTAGATTTTCTGTTCCCTAAATAAGCCTTGTTATAGAGCAAATACTGACAAACGTCACTTTATTGTCCTATAGCCTTACAGCAGCTAGACTAGTAATTTAGCAGAACTGTTGAGTGTCTGGCAATCAGACTTGCTTAAATATCAACTTGTGAAAAGGTTTTGTATGTGCAAATAAGATCATCTCCATCACCATTAGACGCAAATATAAAACAACTGCAGGTTTCGGCTTAATTCTATTTTTCCGCTAGCAAAAACTGTATGCCGGTTAACCGCTGCCACCAAATTTATGTCACAACCAAGGCGGGTAGCGTGGTATAGTTGGACATAAAATAAAAATTAAGAAGCTTTAACATCAGTCTTTGATTTATTATTTTCCCTATTCTGTAGCATGTATTCATCAGTTTGAGACTACCCTAAGCAATGACTTTATTTTTCTCAATATTAGCTGATTCGGCCGACCATTCTGTGCGGGTTCCTATTATCTGGAAAATTCCCCTTACTCTTTTATCCCAAGTAAGTTTTCCCTTGACCCTTCTTCCTTTTCTATAGCTAAAAATCTTCAGTTCTTCCTCCGCTCCCTCAAAAAGCGTCTCCCCCTTCAATTTCTAACTGCCGAATCCCCCCTTCCATAATCTGCCCTTTTCTGCCAGGCCTCAGGAATCCGCCCTGAATCCGCAATTTCCAGCGTAATTCTGATTCCAAACTGGATTGGAAGCAGAATTCCGCCAGAGATCCGCAAGAATCGTCAGAATCAGCCGATATAAAAAATGAGTCAAACATAAATTATCTGAATGAAAAATGGTCAATTAATATTTGATATTTAAACAACATACATTAACACATTCATTTCTCAACAAGAGATGCACCGATTAACTCTGAACATTTAGTTAATCAGATATGTAAAAAATCTTCTGCAATAATCTGCCAAGATCTGACATTATTTGTTTACAATGCGTATGCAAATGAGCGTGATCACATGACCAGTATCATAACAACAGAACCACGTGATCTCATGAAATCTCACGCTTCACGTGAACAATGGCGACCGCTATTGCAAAGTGAAAGTACAATAATTCACACAGGAAATGCATATTTACGGACATAATACCATGAATTACGAACTTTGAAGGTAATAAACATTTGAATGAAAGATCTGTGCATTAATCTGACACAGCGACATGAGCTGTGGATGAAGAGAATATCCCCAAAAATGGGTAATGCATGCAACTGATAACATGCTGGAAAACATGGGTACTCCACCCACATATAAATGCACACGAGTCAGTTGGCAATGTAAACATCAGGCACAGGTACTAGTTCCCCTGAATATGACAATATACTTATGATAAGACACATTTTGGGACAACAATCTTGGGCTTTCCTGGGATCAACAGGGCATGCCCCCAACCCCTCCACTGTTTAAGAGGCCTTACAGATCCCCACTGCTAAACCATATATATTCTTGTTCCTTATAATAAGACGCATTTAGTGATAACAACCAGGGCTCCATTTGGTCCATGCCCCACCCCCTCTACTTCATAAAAGGCCTAATGTTTCAGATACTGAGTCCACATAGGTGCTCATTTGGACATGGGGGTTCATTTGGTAGATTAAAATGATATCATGTTAAAAAACATGGCTGCCATTGGGCATTGCCCACCTGAGCTCTGGTGAGCAAAGTGGCCCATGGGCCCCTTGTTAGTCATACTGAGCCTAGTCTCAAGACTTCCAATCCGTCTTCCAGTAGTTCCGGATCTAGTATCTAAAAATGAAGGTCAAGCATTCAAGTCCAATCCGGGACTGCTTCACCTACACATGCGGATGTTGTCAGGAATCAAACCAGAGGTAGACACATTTCTTGGTTCTCTTTCGAGTGTATCTCCAAATATAGAAAGAGCTCCATTCTCAAGTTTTACTCTGGAAGATGGAAGGTATTTTCTAGTTGGTGTAAGGAAAGGGAAATTAATCCAGTCAGTCCCTCTTTAGAGTTTTTTTTTTTGCTGGATTGCTTTTGCTTCCTGTTCTCTACCCTTAAGTTGTGTATTTCGTCTATAAAAGCGTACATACCAGTAATCTCAAACACGTTAAAATTTTAGTCGGCTTCACAATTTCATTAAACCGCATTATCACCAGCTTATTAAAAGGTTTTGCACTACGCCGACAGGTTTCCAGGACTTTGACTCAAAAATGGAATCTTACACGCGTGTTGTGGTCTTTTACTAAGCCACCTTACCATTCTGTGAAATCAGCCTCCTTTGATCATCTGATAGTCAGGCTGTATTTTATTTGACATTTGCTTCAGCTCGCAGAAGTGATATTCCTGCTTTGTCAATTGCATACGGTTGTTTCAGGTATGACAACAACAATGACTCCATTTCACTTCTCACTCAACCTGGTTTTCAGGCTATAAATCAGCTTCCTGCTATGCCTGAACCTATTATTATTCCTGGTATTTCCAGAATTTGTGGATCGTTTGCTGATGAGAAACTTTAGTGTACTATTCGAGCCTTAAATTTTTACATCAGAACGTCTTAGAGCTATTCGAGCTTATCATGAGACTTTTCATTCCAACCAAGGGTTTTGGAGATCCTCTCCAAATCCTCGATTGCCAGGTGGATTTGCTAAGTGATTAAGCTTGCTGATGCTTATTCACTTCTGCCCAATTATCATTCCTGAATATCTCGACTCATGAGGTTATAGCTGACTGCATCTTGGGCATATTGGAACTCCATTTTTCTTGAGGACGTTTGCCGTACTGCTTATTGACATTCCAATTCCACTTTTCATCCCTTCAGCTGAGGGATTTGGTCCCCATTCGTAGTGACACTCATTCCTTGGGTAGATTAGTAGCTTCTCAGTCTATTACTGAGCAGCACTAATTGTTGGATCTTGTTTTCCTTGGTTGTTTGTTAGCCTGTTTTAATAGGTGTGAACCTTCTATTTTGACTCCGGTCCCTTCCCATTTATCTTCTCTCCACTTATGGGATTTTTGGATTTGGATCACTTGCAGTCATGGTGGATCCCTTCCTTACATTATCATCATCGGAGGGATCAAAAAAGGGATAAACAACCAAGGTCAGAGGAGTTGGGTATGTATAACTTTAATTTTTCACCCAACCCTCCACTTGCTTTGAATTCAGGCTTTAATTGTAGTGATGGGTAGGTTTATCTGACATTAAAATGAAAGTATTGATGTAAAATTAATTTTAATTAACAATATACCTATCCATCACTACAATGGCATGTCCCGCCTCCCAGCCCCGTCTGAAATAATATAGTTAATTGATTGAAATATGAGTTTTTTCTCCATGTTTGACGCGAACGCCGGGGTCACGTGACCTGTAACGTCTGCCCATCGGTCTGATAAGTCATGTGACCTCAGCGACCAATCAGGCCTCAACACTAGGGAGGTCACGGGAAATGGGACATGCCAGTGACATGTTTGTCAGACTGACCCGGACCTGCGTCTGATTAAAAGGCTTTAATTGTAGTGATGGGTTGGTAAATTATTAATTAAAATTAAGTTTACATTAAAATTTTCATTTTTTTTTATTTATTTCATTAATATCCAAGTTTAGAAAAATGTTAGTATATATATAGAGGATCTTACACGAGTGGTCATTTCATAGGATATTTATGAAACGAGCCTTCGACGAGTTTCAAAAATTTCATATGAAATGACCATGAGTGTAAGATTCTGATTATTATATGATCATTGTAAATTGGATTTCATCGCCTTTAAATTTGACAAATTTTCCACAAAAATGCATGGTTGACGTGGACGTCGTCATGACGTTACTGAATCCCGCCAATGTGTTAAGACACGTGTGGTAATACGATTTTTATTACATGACGTTATGCACTGCTTATGAACGACATCATATGATAAATATGCTTATCAGTATGATAACACATCCATGCGACATAGTAAAGTCTTTTATATCTCCAAAACGGTCAATTTTCTGAGAAAAATTGTGATATTATTCTTATTTATACTCAAAACATAGGGTTGTGGGTACTCGTTAGAACCGCCTCATTTAGGCAATTCTAACGTGTACAAACAATCTGTGCAGCCTCCGCCCATCGGGGCTTGAAGAAATAGATGAGCTGCATGATGCTTCCACGCAGAGCTGAAACCGACCCGCACTCGAGTACTGGTAAACCGTTTAGAGGATCTAAGTCTGCCCAGGCAAAGCGGTGCGAGTCGGCCCGTCCATGCTTATAAACCGTATTGGTTTCATTGGGTGGCAGGGCTTGAGATGTCATTTCATCTTAATGTCGGGTTAAAGTTCCACATAATTGGAAGCAATCGCTCAAAAATGACCTTTACAGTGTTGACAGGGACGTTAAATCTCAAATCAAAGAAACAAAACCAACAACCTATGTCTTGGAGCAGAAATAAGAAAAATAATGTATATCCCTGTAAACCCCAGTTTTCACAACATAAATTGGGGTTTAATGGGTGTTCATTACACACACTTGTTAACTCTTATCATGCTGTCACGACAACAAAAAGTATAGATCCAGATCAGATGGCTGCTGATCAGGATCTACACTGTTCGACATTCCGTTTGTAAATTTGCAGTAATAAATTACATCAAGTAGTCTCATTGGTTCAAACTTAGAAATGGGTGTGGCTTAATTAGATATTCAGCGGGAAAAGGGTTTACATGATGTACATTGTTGGTGGGTTGATTTGATGTTTAATGTCCCCGTCAATACTATAAAGGTCATTTTGGAGACGTTGCTTCCAATTGTCCGCATTAGCTTAGCTCCCATAGACTCAAAATGGAAAAAAAAGCTTCAAAAATCTTCTTCTCTGAAACCACAGGACCCAGAGCTTATATATTTAGCATGTAGCAACAATAAGTGGTCACCAACATAAATTCTGGCAATCATGCCCCTGGGGTCCAAATGGGCCACGCCCCGGGGCCCCTTAGCTCCCATAGACTCATAATGGAAAAAAGCTTCAAATATCTTCTTCTCTGAAACCACAGGGCCCAGAGCTTAGATATTTAGCACTTAGCAACGGCAAGTGGTCACCTACATAAATCCGGCCAATTATGCCCCTGGGGTCCAAATGGGCCATGCCACAGGGCCCCTTTACTACCATAGACTGATAATGAAAAGAAAACTTCAAAACTCTTCTTCTCTGAAACCACAGAGCCCTGAGCTTAGATATTTAGCATGTAGCAACGGCAAGTGGACACCTACATAAATCCTGCCAATCATGCCCCTGGGGTCCAAATGGGACAAGCCCCATGGCCCCTTAGCTCCCATAGACTCGTAATGGAAAAAAGCTTCAAAAATCTTGTTCTCTGAAACTGTGAAGCACAGAGCTTAGATATTTAGTGCCTAGCAACATAAAATAGTCACCTACATAAATCCTGCTAAGTAGAAGTAAAACAAAGATCAGGAATTGATACAATTAACTTACTCCATCCATAAAAGACACCAAAGGGAAAGAAACACAAACATTAAGCGACCAGACCATAATGGAAACCTAAACAAAGGAAGGCCATATGGACAGCTACTTTCCCACAAAATGGCCATATGGCCATCCAAAATTAAAAGACACAAGTGATATACACAGTAAGTAACAAACAACAACATAAATAAAATGCCACGGAAGAGCCGCCTTGGAACGGTCAGTGGAAGATTTCCACTGGGGGGCTTAAATCGATTTTACGTGGCCACAATCCTCGCCCTTACTTCCGTCGCGATTAAGACAAATAATTTGTTCAGTCCGCATGAAGGCCTCCTAACTCATCAGTGCAACATCTCCGTGAACACAGAAATCAAAGAACCACAGAGGTGAGACAACGGTGAGGACTCGACAGCAAGAAACCACTGAAATGCTGGAGCAAAAGAAAACCAACAGTTAGACTCCGATGAGCCCGACCAGAGACAGAGCATCAGGCACCAACCAACATTATCTCTTTAATTTTCAATAAGCCTTTACTTGGGTCAAAATTGGCCAAGCCCAAGCTCATCAGCTCCTATACACTTATATGGAAAAAAATCTTCTTCTCTGAAACCATAAGGCCCAGAGCTTAGATATGTATCAACTTCAAATGGTCTCCGACATAAATCCTGCCAATTTTGCCCCTGGCATCCAAATTGGCCACACCCCAGGGCTCTTTAGCTCCCATAGACTTATAATTGGAAAAACTTCTTCTCTGAAACCACAGGGCCCAGAGCTTAAATATATAGCATGTAGCAACATCAAGTGGTCACCTACATAAATACTGCCAACCATGCTCCTGGGGTCAAAATTGGCCACGCCCATTGGCCCATTAGCTCTTAGATTAATAATGAAAAAAAAACTTCAAAAATCTTCTCCTCTGAAACCATAAGTCCCAGAGGTTAGATATTTAGTATGTAGCGACATGAAATGGTCACCTTAATAAATCCTGCCAACCATGCCCCTTTGGTCAAAATTGACTACGCCCATGGGCCCATTACCTCCAAATAAACTTCACTACAGCTGGTGTGTGGGAATGTGTGGCGGCGGTAAAACGTCACCCTGCCCTACATAATAGTGTAGATTGTATTTTCTTGTCCTTTGGGATCATTGATTCCATTGTGGAATTTTGAAACTATCTGAGGGTCACTGATGAGGCCTGATTGGCCGAAACTAGCTAGTCTGGCCCAGAAAACATGTACACTCCATATTTTTCACTTCTGTGATGTATTCCTTGCTTCCAAAGGATGACCCTTTTATAGAACATATTGAAATGTACAACTTAAAATGAAAAACAAACTTCCAAAATCTTCTTCTCTGAAACCATAAGGCCCAGAGCTTAGGTATTTAGCAAGTAGCAATGTCGAGTGGTCGCCTACATGAATCCTGCCAATCATGCACCTAGGGTCCAAATTGGGGAAATCCTGTGGCCCCTTAACTCCAATAAACTTATAATGGAATAGTTGAAAATAAGCTTCGAAAATCTTCTTTTCTGATACCATGAAGTACAGACCTTAAATATTTAGTAAAAAGCAACATAAAATGGTATCGTACATAAATCATGCCAACCATGCCCTTTTTGGGTCAAAATTTGCCATGCCCCAGGGCTCATTAGCTCCTATAGACTTATAATGGAAAAAATCTTCTTCTCCGAAACCATGAGGCCCAGAGCTTAGAAATTTAGTATTTAGTTTGTAGCAATGTCAAGTGGTCTCCTACATACATCCTGCCAACCATGCCCTGGAATCAGAATTTGCCATGCCCAGGCCTCCTTAACTCCAACAGACTTATAATGGATTAACTTAAAAAATCTTCTTCTCTGAAACCACTGGGCCCCGATTTTTGATTGATTTGAGGTTTAACATCCCCGTCAACACTTGTGTAAGTCATTCTGGAGACGTTGCTTCCAGATTTGTGGGACTTTTATCCTACATTGAGATGAAGTGACTTCTTAAGCTCTGCCGCCCAATGAAACCAATAGGGTTTAAACCAATGAAAGCAATATGTTTTAAATACATAGACGGTTCAACTGGCCCCAGTTTTCCTGGGCAGGTTTAGAACCTCTAAGCTGTTTACCAGTACTTATATGCGTTCGGTTTCAGCTCTGCGTGGAAGCACCATGTAGCCCAATGTATTTCTTCAAGCTCCGATGGGCATTCTAAACATCACTAAAGATTTTCTGGTACACAGGTGAGTTCTACAGGGCCATTTGGCCCTCTTGTATTGATAACACTTCCAAATTAGGTATCTGAAAAGGAGGTCTGGTCACTGGACGTATTATAAGTCAGTTGAAGGTATTATAGGGCACTAGCAGAATATAGCATGCAATCATTCGACCCCCTTTATTAGGTTACTAGAATGGCTAATTGTGTTATGAATAGAGAAATGTGGGTTGTTGCAGCAGGACAAGAAAACTCCACTTTTTCACTCACTGAGAAGTAAACATTCCAGAGGACAAGTAAAAAATTTATCATTAGACAGCTTGCACATGAAGACTTTCAAAGAGGTGTCTGATATCATGTACCTACTCCAAAAGCCATCAGATAGAAAAACACATTACAATAACACACCGTTGTGTTATAGTGCAGTTGTTTCACATCCCAAAATGGTAACTTTTCTTATAAAAATCTGTGATACTTTTCTTATTTGGAAGCAACATCGCCAAAATGACCTATACAGTATTGATGTGGATGTTAAACCTCAAATCAAACAAACAAAAATCATCAGAAACCACAAGGCCAATTGAAGTCATATTTTAAATAGAAAATCTATGCAGTAATCTAGAGTTCGTATAATTTGTCCTGGTCGCATGACCAAGATGGCCACCATGCCAACATAAGAAAAAAACTTTAAACATCTTCTCCAGAACCATTCGTCAGGTGACCTTGAAACTTGGCAGACAACAAAAGGGACTTGAGCCCTACAGATGTTATAGAAAATGATCCTGGGCTGACCTTGACCTATTTTACGGCAAGGTCAAATTTGGTCCCTAAGGCATTTGAATGGGAAAAAGGTAAATTACTGCTTGTATGCAATTCAACCATAGTTTATGAAATGTAAATTTGATTTATATGAACCTCTATGAATGTCAAAGATCAAGGTCATTCGGTGACATTGGCTGAAAGTCAAGGATTGAAGGACGATCAGAAATTCAAACGTCTCAGAAACCACAGAAAGTCGTATGTTATATAGAACACTGTGCATGATGGGAACTAAAGTTTGTATAATATGTTCTGGTATCGCTTGTATTTTTTTTTTTTTTTTTTTTTTTTTTTTGATAACCAATTGGGTATTTGGTGGGAAAGTAACTATCCTTTTGGCTTTCAAGCTGGCTGCTATATATGTCTCCATTAGGGTTTAGTTATTTCATGTCTGTGCTTCGTTCCCTTTGGTGTCTCTGATGTGAGCTGTGGTTTAATTGTATCGATTCCTGATCATTGCCTTCACTTCTGTTTGACAGCCTAATAAAGATCAAAAATGCTTAGCAAGAGGAAAATTTCATTCATAAATAATAGGTTAAATAATTTTTTTTAGAAGTGAACCTCAGTATATAATTACTTTTATCAAAACACTGAGTGACTCGTGAGACCCATTTTTGTTAGTGTCAGAGTTCTGCTAACCGCTTACTGAAGCAGACACATTATGTAGAGGCACACCATGCATCAGTAGCTATAGATGACAAATATGTTATTACAGTTTTTTATCTGCTGTCTTATTGGGTTTTTTTTTAAATTGACTTTCGTAGTCTCGATACAGCAATGATCTCAATATTAACCCTTTTTGTACCAAATGGAATCTTCAACTTCATATATGGCAGGAGTCCATTTCGAAATTTAGGGGTGTCGGGTTGTGTTTTCTTCAATATTTATTCAGGAAATGCCGTTACTTTTTGCAAACAGTATAGGCCCTGATCAGACGTCTGATCTGGGCCTGCACTGTTTGCCTATGTACCCCTTTAAGGGTTTCTGGCACTGAATGGGTAAACAGTCTTAGTGGAACTTATCTAGCAGTCGAGACAGGCAGAAAACAAAAGTTGATTTTTTTTATCTTTTGTCGCCGTGTTTTTCGGCGATAACTTCTTTATTTTAGATTCCGGCGGGAAAGTTGTAGGGAAGAAGCTCCGCTAACTTCTCAAAAAAGTTTCATACCCCTAAGTTATCTGAGCGGAGCTGTGATCAGATGGAGATTTCAACAATTACAAGTTTTATGCGAAATTTTCTGTTTCCTAAATCCCGCCTTGATGCTGTTTAGTGTTTTGGCTGAAGGATAAATTATGGGTCATTCAAATATCATTAATGCTTACAATCTGCACCAACGAGAGTCAAACAAAATGTTGCATTGAATAGGGTAGTATTTTTGTATTTCGCCAATAATAGATCATAGAACTAAAGGTTTGCTAACTAAAACGACGTAGTTCATGCCTTTGACTGTCTACACTTTAATCCTTTGTACAACGCCCCTTCCGTGGATGCTTCGTTGACTGCACGAGATTTACCCATATATATGTGTGTGTGAATTCGGGTTTAACGTCGCTTTCAACAATTTTTCAGTCATATCACGACGGTGTCTGGTTGCGACAGGGAGCTCAATGCTCACGTTTATAGTGCTGCCTCACTGAAGTATCATGTCCCAGATACATTACATGATACCACATCCAGTCACATTATCCTGACACTGGATCGACCAGTCCTAGCCCTACCCCGTAAATCTGAGTGCCAAACGAGGAGCAGCTAGTACCATTTTTAACGACTTTGGTATGTCGCGGCCCGGGATCGAACCCGAGACCTTCCGTTCCCCGGAGCGGACACTCTACCAACTGAGCTATCGGGGCCGGTTTACCCATATATAGATATCGTCTCGGACCCATCAATACCATGGGTCCGAGATATCGTTTTAGATAGGCTAGTTATTTGTTTACATTTTAATAGTTCGAGTGACATAATTGGACTTAGTTTTTATCGAAAAGTTCGAAAATGGTAAAAAATACATCTGATTAGGGCAAAAAGCATACAATTCTGGAGGCGGACTCCTTTACGAGAAGTTGGCGGAGCTTCTCCTCTACAACTTTCTCGTGGGATGTTTTGATCAGAAATCTAAAATAAAAATGTTATCGCCGAAAACGAGGCAAAAAGATAAAAATCGACTTTAACTTTTGTTTTACTACATACCATATACACTGAATAGTACCCAGCAACCTTGATCACCTACTTTTCTTAAGAATTCCCTATCTCTTTTTCTATACTTTCCCTTTTCTACTAATCTCCTAAAGATATAAGTTTCAAATTCTACATATCAGATTATAATGCACTTGGGGTATCTGTGTCCTGTATATTTTGTTAGTTTTAAAGTATTTATGATCTTTATACACATCTTAAGTCTTAATAAATGAAAACGGTTGGGCCCAAATTATGAAAACATTAGATAGTCTTTCGTTTCCCTGGCAAGTATCATCTAAAAATAAAATTCCAACAGAAAAAAATATACCTTTTTATCTAAAATCAGATCTTATTTCATGAAAGAAGTCAGGGGGATTTCCCACCCAGGGAATCTCAATTCCCATAACCCATTTAGTACCAGAAACCCCAAAACGGGTACCCTGGCAAACAGTGCAGGCCCAGATCAGACGCCGCAGAACGCAGCGTCTGATCAGGGCCTCCACTGTTTGCCAAAAGTTCAGCTACTTTCAAAGTAAATTTCTAAAGATAACACAACCTGACACCCCTAAATTTTTAAATGGACTCTTGTCATAAATTAGGAGGAAGATTCCATTTGGTACAAAAAGGTATACTAGCTGCATCAGCTGAAGTTGTAAAGGCAACGAAGATAATACGTGTAAGCCTACTTAGCCGATGGCACCTGTGCAGCAATGAAAAAAAATGCTTTCTTTCAAAAGATCGTCGTCCAGCTATGCAGCTTATCCAATATGCTTTGGTTTGTCGGTGCAGTTTACCCAGTTATTTTGTAAGTGCATTTTATCCATTTTTCCAGTTTGTAAAATTTCAGGGGCTGTGTAGTCCTAAGTAAATAAAGTGGATATTTTCGGTATCTAGCTGTCCTGATTTGTTATTTGTCGAGGATTTTGCGACCGAATGACACGGCGTGTGCTGAAAATGATGAAAACGATTTGCCGTCCGTGCATATTATCCTGTTATTTCAGTGTCAGCCTTCTCCGCTTCGAATTTTACCAAAAGTACGAATTTTTATGACGATATTCTGGTATCAATGAAGGCTGGAAAATTGTGTATTACTCTCTGGATAAAACTGAGCAAAATGCTGCTTACCTCCACTGAGAATGAAATTATCATTAATATTCCGCCGTTTTTTCGTGCAGTGTATCATAACAAAAACCACGTTATCACTCATCCTGGTATCGCGTTCGTCTGTTTTTCGTTCAAACCTTTTTCTCCATAACGGTCAAATGAATTGTATTATCAAGAGAATCGGGAATATGCTGACCATCTTTGTGTTTAATATACTGTTGTGGAATGACGTCACTTGCACGAGCATGAACAGATAATGTTTAAAACAAATTGTCTGAATTTCCCATTTAGGAAGCCATACAATATAGGATTTATAGCATTATTCAATAGGTAGGACCGCATACCAATTTCAAAAAGGACAAGTTCAGTATCTGAAAGAAATTCAGTCTCATGTCTTCCCTCAAAAGCTCTCCAAATGACTAAAGCCAAGTATGGCAGACAACTGATAATGAAAGCCGCTGTTACTGTAATCATAATCATGGTACTCTTAACTGTCCTAGAATCTAGGACTTGCTTCTTTGTCTCAAACCTAGGCTGCCTCCCTGTTACTGTATATGAACATTTTCTGATTTTCTCCTTAGGCATACTATCGGCTGGTATCGTATTTACCCCGTCTATGTTGTTCTCATCAGCTGCGGCATCTGCATCGACCTTGTGAAGTTCTATTGAATTACCTGAGACCTCGGTTACAACTGTATTGTCTGCAGTGCTTTGAGAAGTAGCAGTCGGTGACGATATTCTGACAGCACTGCTTTTGTTGTGTTTAAGAACAACCCGACCAATTTTGGTATACAGAGATATTACAGACAATGCAAGAATTAGGAAGATTAGTAAATATATTCCATTAAAGATCAATATGATTGTTCCAAATTGTTCGTCTTTTGTTGTAGTACAGTCATGTCCAGTTAGTGTAACATTTCTGCCTGATGGTACAGGTATACCAACCTCTGTTGGACCATAGAAAATTAGAGAAGGCCAGGCGAATAGAAGTGCAATAGCAAGAGCTACTGAACAACAGACAATAGCGTGCTTCACTTGCATTTGTCGACGCAAGGGGGAACAGATTCGTCTGTGTCTATCGATAGCAATTATTACTAAAGTAATCGATGATCCCGCTGCTGTAAGATGATTTATAAACTTGGATAGTTTGCACATGAAGACGTCTTCATAGGCAAAGAAGTATCTGATATCGAGTATCTCGCCCGGCATAGCGATCGTACAAGCAGTCAGATCAAACACAGCAAGCAATGATATAAACATGGTTGTACTTGTTCGCCTTGCTTTATATCCGAAGTAGACACCAACTGTAATGTTACCAATAAATCCGATAATCATCAGGAAGCCTACATAAACCATTACTGCAATCAGCTGGATGGCCTTTTCGTCATTTAACTCCTCAATAGTATGATTACTGTCTGATAATGCTGACATTTTCGTGGCAAGCATGTTTTGCAGATACAATTCGTACAGCATGCAAAGGTCAAGAAGTCCTTATAATGAACACCCTAGAACACCTCATTATATATATAGTACAAGGGTATATATCACTGTTTCTTATTTTTGCCACAAAACATAGGTTGTGGATAGTCGTTAGTTTTAAGGAGAACCTACACTCTATACTTGGAACATAAATAAGAAACCATATCACATTTGTATCAGAAAATTATAATGGTAAAGAGATAAAACTCTAGAATTGTTTATCTTCTTCATTGTTGTATATCCGTAGTAATAAAAGTGTCATAATAGGATATTATGTTTCTTCCTGTAGTAGACATTGGTAAAATATACACATGCTGCATCTGCATTGCATCTATTGAAATAATGTTTCTGTGCAAAGACGATGTCATATTTATTTCTGATTTTAATTATTCGAAATACTTATTGGCAACAATCTTCAACTATAATTATTTAAACTTCCAAACGAACTGTTCTGTCCCAATATGTAACCAAATGTGTTTTTCTGCCGATTTTAGAAACAAACAAAATTATAAACCTGTGTTACAAGGAAATGTTTCTTTTATATTTGGAACAGACTGGATCAAGGGACTGGTTTTGAATACCGATTGATCAATCTGCGCATGCACTCAAAATACTGAATTCCCTATCTTCGGATCATCGGGTAGTACTGCATGCCACGTAAAGCGAAGACGCAGATCAGTCTGTGCGATTGCGCAGACTGATCCTCGTCTTTGTTTTACGCACATGTCCAAAAGCAAATTTCTGACTGTGGCGACTCATAGTTTTTATCTTCACTTATGCTCAGTTGGTTATGACTTCTGTTTCTTTTCTTTTATAGCTTCCTGAAGTGGATACGGGTCTTTTTATGCACCAATGTGCGTTTAAGTAAGAAAAACTGATATAAACTTTTTCACATGATTGTCATCACAAAGAGAGAAGCGACTATCGGGACCCAATCAGTGATATAAGTAACAAAAACTTTGAAGATTTTAAACATTGAAAACAGGAAGAGTGAAGATGTACAACAAGCTACACGCATCAGAAATACAAAGATGAAATGGTTAATGTGAACGGTATATTCTGATGCGAAACCATGATTTTCTGAATGCATTTGTTTGAAACATTGTCATGGTAACAAAGATGTGGTTATCAGGACTTCAATCAGTTAACTTATGCATCAACACATAACAAATTTTAAAAATGAAAAAGGAAGAAAAGTGTAAATATTTTTCAGCCTATTGTACCCAACAACGAGACATGTCGAGCAAAAAGCTGATTCAGTTATTATAAGGCAATTCGGACCAGAGGCCTCCAAAAGACTGAGCAGACTGCGGGGATTTGCCAGTTGATCACAGCGCAGAATGACTGAAACTGAATAGAATCATACAGACTAGTGGTTAAAACGTCTAATTCTTATATGTTAGATCTCTCTCCGCTATGGGCTCCTAGATTGGGTCACGTGTCAGGTTTTGTTTGTTTGGACTGTAGTTTAACAACCCAGTCCACACTATTTCGGTCATTTTTGAGCCGGTCAGTTTACCTATCCACACTTTTCCTGGACCGGCTTATACAAGCGATTAACCAGTAGCGTGCACATTCTTTCACTAGAAACTGACAACGGTCCTTCTTCAACCAGCGGAAGGGAGAGAATGTTCCTTGAAAAGATTTCATGATCAGTCTCCACGAAAGAATGTTGCCGACCCGCATCACGTGTCAGGCACCTCCAAAGAAGCTACAGTCCTGATATGAAAGAAATCCACTGGATAATAAAGGAAAGATATCACTGAAGAATAAGGTTAACATTGCACGACGGTCAAGGACTGCCCGGCCCCCCACCCTCCCGCCCGGACATCGCTATTTTAATGGACGGAATTTTAAAACCCCGTTCAAAAACGAGCCTTCTGTATCAGAAGAACTTTTTTTTTTATTTTGAATGTTCTGAATGATAAATTTGACTGAAGAAACCATCGAGGTAGGTATTGTCAATAATTATAAATCGTCCGGAAATTTCAATGTCGAACTAGAAGCGTAAATAACTCCAGGTTGTTTTTCTTCAGAAAGGAGTATCATGAAGTATCTTTCTAGTCAGAAGAAGTACGGGACCCCGCCTATCGGGACATGGTGAAATAGATTCAGAGGTCATACACGTCATTCCGATTTAATTTCAAAATTCAATGTTGAGCTTAAATTTCTTCTGCAACAAGGTCTATCGGAACCCGAAATTTATGGTGACTAAGTACATACTTTCAGAAAAATATACGATTGCAATGATTTCAGTACAACATAAATGTTATTAGACAGACTGCATACATGGTAGTTAACACAATCACGGTTGACAACTTTGCTTCCTGTTTTAATTGCACGCCGGTGGGTCAGGCCTCAGATTCTATGACGGTTCCAGCGTATAGACTAACTGAGAATTAGAGAGAATCTAATTTTATGTGATGTTGGTTGGTGCCTGATGCTCTGTCTCTGGTTAGGCCCAGCGGAGTCTAACCGTTGGTTTTCGTTTGCTCCAGCATTTCAGTGGTTTCTTGCTGTCGAGTCCTCACCGTTGTTTCATCTCTGTAGTTGATTGATTTTTGTGTTCACGGAGATCTTGCACTGATGAGTTAGGAGGCCTTCATGCGGACTGAACAAATTATTTGTCTAAGTTGCGACGGAAGTAGGGGAGAGGATTGTGGCCACGTAAAATCGATTTAAGCCCCCCCCCCCCCCCCAGTGGAATTCGTTTCACTGACCATTCCAAGGCGGTTCTTCTGTCATTTTTGTTATGGCTTGTATTTGAGTGTGTGTATCGCATTACGACCCGTGCGGCATAGTGCATTTTTCTCATCTCTAAAATGGCTACTTTTCTGATGAAAATCCGTGATATTTTTCTCATTTGTACTTTAAACATAGGTTGTGGTTGCTCGTTAGTGCCCCTCATTGAGACGATTCTAAAGAGTACCCACAACCTATGTCTTGGAGCAGAAATAAGTAAAATAGTGTATACCCCTGTAAACCCAAGTTTCTCAATATAAAGTGGGTTGACGGGCATGTTCACTGTGACCTAGTGGGTAATCTTTTGGATTTATTAAATGTTGACAGTACCTACTTCGATGGTTTGATCAAGTTTACCCTCCAGAAAGCAAATTCTTCTGATACCGAGGCCCTGTTTTTGGATTTACATTTATCCATTGTAGAAGGGGTTGTTTCCGGCAAAACTAATGATAAACGCGATGATATGATTATGAGATTGTAAATTTTCCTTTCGTGGATGATGATGATCCTGATGCGACATCCTACGGTGTTTATATTTCGCAATTAATTCGCTTTGCCAGAGTGTCTAGTTATGTAACTTACTTCAACACTCATAGAAAATTGTTAACTGCTAAACGTCTTAATCAGGGTTATCGGTATCATCTCTACAGTCGTTTGATTTCTATGTTCCCGGAGATGAAGCACTGATGAGCTAGAATGCCTTCTTGCGGACTGAACAAAATATTTGTCTAAGCCACGACAGAACCATGCGCGAGGATTAAGGCCATGTAAAATCCATTGAACCCACCCACCCCCACCCCACCTCCCTCATGTTATAAACCTTTTACTGACCGTTCCAATGTGGTCCTTCTGTCGCGGTGGTTTATTTTTTTATTATAGTTTGTCTTTGCATGTATGTATTGCGTTTATTCTTTTCTTTTTTTTTAGATAACCCTTTAGCCATTTTGTGGGAAAGTAACGGTCCATTAGCTTTCCGCTTGTGATGTTTTCATTAGGGTTTAGTTATTTCATGGTTGTGTTTCTTTCCCTTCGGTGTCTCTGATGGGAGATGTTGGGGAGTTGTATCGATTCCTGATCATTGCCTTCACTACTGTTTCAAGTCCACTTTGGAACAGTCGCGAAGTTCTCACTGGAAGACAATGAGTATAAAAATACAAAGAACGAATAACTTAAACATCCTAAATATGCTTCTAAAACAGAAGTAAACTTAATTTCAGTTTTATTTGATACCTGAATTGTACTCTTGATCTTTTCTGAATTGTCCATTGAGGAAGACATACAGTAAAAACGTATAACAGTAATCGATGTGGAGGACCGCATACAAATTTCAAACAAGAAAAAAGCCTAAAGGCTTTATGGACGGGTTTTTCAGTACATTTCTGGAAAGACTTTTTATATATTAAGCAGACACGAAAGTGGTTTTTCATTACCTGAAAGAGAATAAAAAGTAGATAAAGTGACTCCCTAGTCAAAACAAAACTCCAACCGTTCTTGTGTAAATGAAGAAAAGAAAATAAAAATAATAATAATAATAAAAAAACACACACACACAAATTTCGCATTTTATAAAAAAAAAACTACCAGATCTACAGCAAAAAGATTTTTACCACATGAAAGGAAATTTAAAACAACAACAGATAACAACCGGAACTAACCTGTTTTGTACCAAATGGAATCTTCCTCCTTATGTACAGCAGAAGACCATTTCCAAATTTAGGGGTGTCGGGTTATATTTTCTTCAAAATTTATTTGGAAAAGAAGGCTGAACTTTTTGCAAACAGTGGTGGCCCTAATCAGACGCCGCGTGCGTTCTGTGGCGTCTGATCTGGTCCTGCACTGTTTGCCAGGGTACTCGTTTTCGGGTTTCTGGTAATAAATGGGTTAATTATACCCCCGGCATACGAAGTATGCTATGGGGGTATATAGTTTTCGTCCTGCTGTTCGTCCGTTCGTCCGTCCGTCCGTGTTTCCGTCCTTCCGTCTGTCTGTCCGTCCATCCGTCCGTCCGTCCGTTAACATTTTGGTTAAAGTTTTGCGTTAAAGTTTCTAAGAGTTTGTATCTTCTGAATCCTTTGATAGATTTAGTTGATTCTTACACTGAAGCTACATACTGCTCTAAAGATTTCATTGATGCATGTCCCACCCCCCACAGTGACCTTGAGGTCAAGGTCACAGACTTAGAAATTTTACATTTTGGTTAAAGTTTTGCGTTAAAGTTTCTAAGAGGTTGTATCTTCTGAACCCTTTGATAGATTTAGTTGATACTTACACTAAAGTTACACACTGGTCTAAAGATTTCATTGATGCATGTCCCACCCCCACAGTGACCGCAAGGTCACAGACTTAGAAATTTTACATTTTGGTTAAAATTTTGCGTTAAAGTTTCTAAGAGGTTTGATCTTCTGAACCCTTTGATAGATTTAGTTGATACTTACACTGAAGTTACATACTGGTCTAAAGATTTCATTGATGCATGCCCACCCCCCACAATGACCTTGAGGTCAAGGTCACAGACTTAGAAATTTTACGTTTGGTTAAAGTTTTCTGACAAAGTTTATAGATGCCTTTATGTTCTAAACTCTAAGACAAATTCAGTTGATACTTGCATCAATGTTGCATACCAGTCCAAAGATTTTGAGATGCATGTCGCTTCCCCACCCACAGCGACCTAGACCTCAGGGTCATGGACTTAGAAAGTTTACATTTGGTTAAACTTTTATGACAAAGTTTATAGATGCCTGTTACGGAGCGCATTGGTGCAGTGGTAAAGCATCGGCTTAGAGATCGAGAGGTACCAGGTTCGAGCCTCACACGCGTCATGTGTTGTTTCCTTTAGCAAGAGACTTTATCCACATTGCTCAGTACTGGTTTCTACCCAGGAAAAGAGGGCCACATGGAAGATTAGTACTAGTACTAAATGTGTTACCCTCTATAAATAAGGTCGATTATTATTTTATTATTATTATTATTATTATTATTATTACATAATGTTCTAAATTCGAAGACAAATTCAATTGATACTTGCATCAATGTTGCATACCAGTTCAAAGATTTCATTGATGCATACCCCACCCTGCTGCTTCAGTAACATTGATGGCCCCACCGCTTCAGTAACTTTGATGCTCTCACTCCCTTGGTCCATTCAGAAAGATTATGTTTGGTTTAGATTTTATAAGCACATTATAGATTCTTCTAGCTTCTTGACTTCTTCATTCATGTTACATACAAGCTCTAAAGATATATCAGAGGGTGGAACTGGCCGGGGGTATACGTGACCGACAGGTCGCTTTCTCTAGTTGTTCTTAAAAGAAAAATTGTGGAGGGTTTTGTTAATAGCAATGTCCGGGCGAGCAGGCGGGAGTCTGGCGTCGGGCGGACGGGCGTTGGGCGTCGTCCGAGGTTTACCTTTTTGGCTGATGTTTTTAAAATGATATTTTACCTTTATTCTTCAGGGGACTGCTTTCATATTAGGACTGTTGCTTTATTGATGGAAACCTTTCATACACAATCCATTTAAGGCACCAAGGACTATTTATACCCCAGGCATACGAAGTATGCTATGGGGGTATATAGTTTTCGTCCTGCCGTTCGTCCGTCCGTCCGTGTTTCCGTCCTTCCGTCTGTCCGTCGGTCCGTTAACATTTTGGTTAAAGTTTTGCGTTAAAGTTTCTAAGAGATTGTATCTTCTGAATCCTTTGATAGATTTAGTTGATACTTACACTGAAGTTACATACTGGTCTAAAGATTTCATTGATGCATGTCCCACCCCCCACAGTGACCTTGTGGTCAAGGTCACAGACTTAGAAATTTTACATTTTGGTTAAAGTTTTGCGTTAAAGTTTCTAAGAGGTTGTATCTTCTGAACCCTTTCATAAATTTAGTTGATACTTACACTGAAGTTACATACTGGTCTAAAGATTTCATTGATGCATGTCCCACCCCCACAGTGACCTTGAGGTCAAGGTCACAGACTTAGAAATTTTACGTTCGGTTAAAGTTTTATGACAAAGTTTATAGATGCCTGTATGTTCTAAACTCTAAGACAAATTCAATTGATACTTGCATCAATGTTGCATACCAGTTCAAAGATTTCATTGATGCATACCCCCGCCCTGCTGCTTCAGTAACATTGATGCCCCCATCCCTTCAGTAACTTTGATGCTCTCACTTCCTTGGTCCATTTAGAAAGATTGTTTGGTTTAGATTTAATAAGCACATTATAGATTCTTATAGCTTCTTGACTTCTTCATTCATGTTACATACAAGCTTGAAAGATATATCAGAGGGTGGCACTGGCCGGGGGTATGCGTGACCTACTGGTCACTTTCTCTAGTTATTTATTTATTTATTTATTTATTTATTTATTTATTTATTTATTTATTTATTTATTTATTATTTTGTTTGAAAATTGCCATTTTTCTAACTGAAATTTATTTCGGATTTACCTTTTGGTTAACCTTTTCTTTTTAAAGTGCCGTGTTTCATTTATTCTTCAGTAGATTGCTTCCGTAACTGGACTATTGCCTCATTAGTATACAGACCTTTAGTATACAGACCAGTAACTCCATAGGTCATCCAAAATTTGTAAGAGGCTTGACCACTGAATCTACAACCTGGATATGTAAGTATAGCACTTTGGAAACAAGTTAATAAAACGCCTGACATCGACGTTTCCATATTTGTACAAAATGTTGTTGTTTTTTTTTTTTCAAACCGGAATTCAGATGACTGATAGTCACCGATGTGCATACTGAAGAAGTACCTAAAAAGCGGCGACAGACTAAATATGGAAGAAATCTACTTAAGAATAAAGGAGACATAGCACTTTGAAAAAAGGTTAACCAAAGGAAAACCCGAAATAAATGTAAGTGAAAACAATAATTCATACAAATCTGGGTCCTTCGTGCCATTAATGAATTGTAAATGAAAAAGGAACATCCAATTAAGCAGCAGTCCTAATATGAAGAAATGCACTGAAGTACAAAGGAAACAAATCACTTGGAAAAAGGTTAACAAAAGGAAACCTAGAACGACGCCCAACGCCCGCCGGATGCCCTGAAATCGCTAGTTTATAGAACAGACTTTTAAAATTAAAAACAAAACGCCCAAAAAGTCATATGAACACACGTTAACACCGTTGGAGTTGCGTAGACACGAGAAATTCTATGCAATTTGACGAAAAAACGTATGTTTGTACATGTATGTTCATACTCACAGACGTAGTATAAACAAAACGCCACCCCACTTCGTGGCGGTGTATAAAAAGGCTTTTTGGTTTAGACTCATATTCTAGACAGGTTTGTAATTATTTGGACCCCATTTTGATTTATATCAGTCTTTGAATCGACTGCCTATTCGAAATTCGCAAAATTGCAGTATGTTTCCTCTGGCTTTCATTGCCGGATCATGACAGGGTCACTGATGAGGCTTTATTAGCCGAAACTACGTAGTATGACCCATCTTCATTCTTATGAATGTTTGCATTGCTCTTAAAGGAACTCATTTTTGATTATTATTTTCATCTCACATTAATATATTTGTCTGATGTGGGTATATTAAAAAAATGTATATGTTCTGCGCAAAGTAGGAATCGGTAAATTCCGGAATTCTCCTGCGCAAATTATCACTTTGTTGCGCAAAGTGAGAATTGCTACCTTGCGAAAGACAATTCCGGAATTGTCCCTGCGCAATGTGAGAATCGGTACAGAGTATGAATATTTTTTTTCTGTATTTA
Organism: Lucinisca nassula; assembly: GCA_963580285.1. Taxonomy (NCBI): domain Eukaryota; kingdom Metazoa; phylum Mollusca; class Bivalvia; order Lucinida; family Lucinidae; genus Lucinisca; species Lucinisca nassula. The sequence goes on along the minus strand of OY757015.1, from coordinate 78,104,660 downwards.
TTTTATGATTTATTGCAATTATGAATCCTATTATTAAATTATTAGTAATAAATTCTTGAGAAGTTTATTACATGTGCAAATAATTTGAAAAAAAAAGAATAAAGATTTTGAGATCGTATTTCGTGTAAAGCTATCTGGAAGTAATTGAACTAGAATGATAAATATATTAACATTAATTATGTTGCAAAATGGAAGAGGGATGCAAATCATTATTTTTTTTGTTTTGGTTTTACGGTCCTTTCAAGATTGTCATTTCGAGCTGATCGTTAATCAAAGGTGAGTCCCCGGAGAAAAACTACCTCACCTTCTGTTTCAGAACTTGGCATCTGGCATGTGGCCCGATGAGAGACCTAATGATTGAGAGTCAGCGCTTGTACCAATTAGGCCATGGAGCCACAAATCATTATAAACATGATAAATAAATATTAAAAGTTATAAACAAAATAGTTCAATGCAACGTATTACCCAACAGTAGGTAAAGACAAAATAAAAACCGGATCAAATCAAAATCATTGTGCGTGTGTGTGTATGCGCGTGCGACTTCATTGTGGCATTTCTTACCTACATCGATGTCAGCGGAGTTTCAAACAATATCACAACTCTTCTTCTGTAAATGCTCTCTCCAGAACCATGAAATACTATACAGGACAAGAATTTAGCCACGAAAGACACACGCAAGCATTTACGTTAACTGGGATTGGTGGATGTGGATGTTAGCCTTTTGCCCTACAACAATTTTAATAAGCATGTTACAAGTCCGTTTCTCGAGAATAGTGGTAAACGTCAATTCAAATGGAGTGGGTATAAATTGTCCCGTACATTTTTAAAAATTGATTTGGTGTAACCGTAAGAAACGCTTACCAGAGGGATTTCAAAATAAGAGACATGAAGGGCGTCTTTAAAATTGGTGTGTTTTCATACTGATTTGTTGAAAAGACAATAGCCTCATCGATATTGTCTAACCCACTTTAACTAATTTTTATTAGCTCACCTGTCACGTAGTGACAAAGTGAGCTTTTTGGATCACTTTTTGTCCGTCGTCCCTCGTGTGTTCGTGCGTCCGTCCGTAAACTTTTTCTTCAAATGACATCTCCTCCTAAACCACAGATCGGATTTTGACCAAACTTCACAGGAATGATCCTTAGGTGGTCCCCTTTCAAAGTTGTTCAAATGGTTCCGGTCCATTGGACATATACGTCACAGGAGCCAAAAATAGATTTTTTCACCGAAAACTTAAAAAATCTTCTTCTCTGAAACCGCAAGGCCCAGGACATTGATATTTGGTATGAAGCTTCATCTAGTGGACCCCTACCAAGATTGTTCAAATTATAGTGCTGGGGCCAAAAATGCCCCCGCACCGGGGCCCTTTGGTTTTACATGGGCTTATATAGGGAAAATCTTTAAAAATCTTCTTCTCTGAAACCGCAAGGCCCTTGTCTTTGATATTTGGTATGAAGCTTCATCTAGTGGACTTCTACCAAGATTGTTCAAATTATAATGCTGGAGCTAAAAATGCCCCCACCCCGGGGCCCTTTGGTTTTACATGGGCTTATACAGGGACCACTTTAAAAATCTTCTTCTCTGAAACTGCAAGGCCCAGGTCTTTGATATTTGGTATGAAGCTTCATCTAGTGGACCCCTACCAAGATTGTTCAAATTATAGTGCTGGAGCCAAAAATGCCCCCGCACCGGGGCCCTTTGGTTTTACATGGGCTTATATAGGGAAAATCTTTAAAAATCTTCTTCTCTGAAACCGCATGTCCCAGGTCTTTGATATTTGGTATGAAGCTTCATCTAATGGACCTCTACCAAGATTGTTCAAATTATAGTGCTGGAGCTAAAAATGCCCCCACCCCGGGGCCCTTTGGTTTTACATGGGCTTATACAGGGAAAATCTTTAAAAATCTTCTTCTCTGAAACTGCAAGGCCCAGGTCTTTGATATTTGGTATGAAGCTTCATCTAGTGGACCCCTACCAAGATTGTTCAAATTATAGTGCTGGGGCCAAAAATGCCCCCGCACCGGGGCCCTTTGGTTTTACATGGGCTTATATAGGGAAAATCGTTAAAAATCTTCTTCTCTGAAACCGCAAGGCCCAGGTCTTTGATATTTGGTATGAAGCTTCATCTAGTGGACCTCTACCAAGATTGTTCAACTTATAGTGCTGGAGCTAAAAATGCCCCACCCCGGGGCCCTTTGGTTTTACATGGGCTTATACAGGGAAAATCTTTAAAAATCTTCTTCTCTGAAACTGCAAGGCCCAGGTCTTTGATATTTGGTATGAAGCTTCATCTAGTGGACCCCTACCAAAATTGTTCATATTATAGTGCTGGGGCCAAAAATGCCCCCACCCCAGGGTCCTTTGGTTTACATAGGCTTATATAGGGAAAATCTTTAAAAATCTTCTTCTCTGAAACTGCAAGGCCCAGGTCTTTGATATTTGGTATGAAGCTTCATCTTGTGCACCTCTACCAAGATTGTTCAAATTATATCTCTGGGGCCAAAAATGCCCCTGCTCTCGGGCCCTTTGGTTTTACATAGACTTATATATGGAAAATGTTGAAAAATCTTCTTCTCTGAAATCACAAGGCTTAGGTCTTTGATATTTGTTATGAAGCTTCAGCTAGTGGACCTCTACCAAGATTGTTCAAATTATAGCCCAGAGACCAAAAATGCCCCCTGCCATGTGGCCCTTTGGTTTTAAATAGACTTATATAGGGAAAATCTTTAAAAATCTTCTCTGAAACCATGAGGCTTAGGTCTTTGATATTTGTCACTAAGCTTCAGCTATTGGACCTCTACCAAGATTGTTCAAATTATAGCCATGGGGCCAAAAATGCCCCCGCTCCGGGGCCCTTTGGTTTTACATAGACTTATATAGGGAAAATCTTGTTTTACATAGACTTCTGTATGCAGGGTAAACCTTTAAAATCTTCTTCTCTGAAACCACAAAGCCCAGGTCTTTCATATTCGATATGAAGCTTCATCTTGTGGACCTCTATGAAGATTGTTCAAATTATAGCCCTGGGGCCAAAATTGACCCTGCCCGGGGCCCACAGGTTATACATTGGATCAGGTAAGCGAACCTGGGCCCTCTGGGCCCTCTTGTATCATTTTTCTCCGAAAATCGGTACCGAATATAGAGGGTATGAATTAAGGACATGCATCTTTTTTCGGCTCATATCTGATTACCTACTTTGCGCACAGACATTTACCGTGACAAATAATCGACAATTTAACATTCGATCCCTTGCGCAATTCTAGAATTGACCCCCATTATCAACAAATACCTATGTATAATGTTACTTTTGACTTTTTACAGCCTGGTACGTTTTACTGTCTTACTTTTATGAACCTGAACAAATACTTTTAGTGATAAATCTCCTGAATTTGACATTGAGGAAACCATACAATATAGGATTTATAGCGTTATTCAATAAATAGGACCGCATCCCGATTTCAAAGAACATAATTTCAGTATCTGAAATAAATTGACTCTCATGCTCTCTCTCAAAAGCTCTCCATATTACTAAAGCACAGTATGGCAGACAGCTGATTATGAAAGCCGCTGTTACAGTTATCATAACCATGGTACTCTTTACTGTCCTTAAATCTAGTGTCTGCTTTTTTTTATTTCAAATTTTGACAGCCTCCATGTGACTGTATATTATCTCTCTAGGCATACTATCGACTGAAATGGTATTCTCTCCGTCTATGTTGTTTTCTTCAGTTCCAGCTGTTGTTCCAGCTGCTGCTCCGATCTAATGAAGTTCAGTTGTATTATCTGAGACCTCGGTTACAACTGTATTGTCTGCAGAGCTTTGAGAAGTAGCAGTCGGTGAGGATATTCTGACAGCACTGCTGTTGTTTCGTTTAAGAGAAACCCGACCGATTTTGCTATACAAAACTATAACAGACACTGAAAGAATTAGGAAGGTAAGTAAATATTATAATGCTATTAATCAAATAATTTCGTACTGGCCCAGTTACAGGTCCGAGGTTTGCTGTATTGGCACGAGGCCAATACAGCTGACCGAGGACCTGTAACTGGGCCAATACGAAATTACTTGATTAACGACAATTTTATTATTTGATGCAATTAAAAACATGAATTATGATTTTTGAATATTGGTTGACCTTGTGTAATATAGGATAATCAATTAATAAATTCCAATACAGATCAATATGATTGTTCCAAATTGTTTGTCTTTTGTTGTAGTACAGACATGTCCAGTTAGTGTAACATTTCTGTTAGATGGTACTGGTATATCAACCTCTGTATGACCATAGAAAATTAGAGAAGGCCAGGCGAATAGAAACGCAACAGCAAGAGCTACTGAACAACCGACAATAGCATGCTTCACTTGTATTTGTCGACGCAAGGGGGAACAGTAATCGATGATCCTACTGCTGTAAGATGATTTATAAATTTTGACAGTTTGCACACGAAAACGTCTTCATAGGCAAAGAAGTATCTGATATAGAGTATCTCGCCCGGCATAACGATCGCACAAGCAGTCAGATCAAACACAGCAAGCAATGATATAAATATCGTTGTATTGGTTCGCCTTGCGTCGCCTTTTCGTCATTTAAATCCTCAACAGTATGATTACTGTCTGATAACGCTGACATTTTCATGCCAAGCGCGTTGTCAGATTTATACTAATCTTGCAGCACGCGAAAGTTTTTCAAAAGTTCATCAAATCCGAGTAACGAAAATCCTTGTAAATCTCACTGTATACAGTGAAATTCCGCTATCAAGGCCACCTAAAATTAATTCTCCTTTAAAAGCTTATCTAGAATGGTGCAGTTATTCTTTTTCCGGGAATTTACTGTATTGTGCCATTTGAGGGGCTTGTATACCCCAAGTCTCAACATTACGAAATCACGCCTATTCAAAAATATCGAAAATTTTGGCCGCCAAAAAATGAGATTTTTCCAATCCGATTTTTTTTTCATATTTCTGCTCTAAACATAGATTGTGGATACTGTTTAGAACTGAGGCGGTTCTAACGAGTACCCACAATCTCTGTTTTGAGCAGAAATAAGAGCAATAAAGTATACCCCTGCAGACCCCAGTTTTACTATATAAAATTGTGGTTTGACCAATGGACTCTTATTCTTGCGTTTGGTTTGTTTATTGTTTAAGATCCTGCTAGTTTCTTGGAAATAGTCTTAACTAATGTGTTACTCCGAGGTTAAAAAAAAACAAAACAGACTAATATAATTTGTCAATTTGTACAATGTAGATAAACTAGGTATCAAATGTCAAAGGAATACCATGTCATATCCACACGAACAAACCTCGCGGAATTCAACGCTTCAAATTAAGGGAAATGGGAACACCTCTGGCAGATGTGTCCTCCAATTTTCAAAGGGAGATAACTTTTGGGACTTCCTGTTCGCTTTTCTATAAGCCCTGTCCCAAGGAAAAAGGGCTCTACTCTTAAAGGAAACAATTTGCTCCTCAGGAGCAAATTCTTTGCTTTAAGAGTTGACCCTATAGATTGACATTAGATACAAAAGTACTTTTGCAGGATTTGCCTCCCTTGAAGGTGTACCCATTCCCTTTAAAGAATAGATCAGCCCCAGCGGTGATTTCTTGTGTAATTAATTACAGTTTGGAGGATCGGTGTTGAGTTATAAATTATTGGTTGGAGGTCAGTTGGATAGTAGATCAAATCACGGGCGCGTGGCATGAGTGATTTGATACAACTTACCGATAAACTGTGATTTATTGCGCAACATATCACACACTGTTTGATCTGTTTCGATTGAAACGCACATAAATTGGCACTTATATCATTTTGTTGTTTCCTTCAAATTCTCTCAGCCTTTCGAAGTTGATAGACGCAGTCCCACCCACTTTGTTGACTGTATCACACAAACATTTATGCCTTTGATAAACATTACAGCCCATCAAATTCAAGGCATCAGTCAATATAGCCAATGAGGGCGGCACTTCGTCACAGTTGATTCGAGCAAACAGCGTTTCACCGTCTAACGCCATAGGATCTACGAGTGACGCGACCGGTGGTACGTTGCAGAGTTAATCAAAGCTCCATCCCATTTGAGGCGCGCTGTGTTACATGTACAAACCAACATATCAGACAAACTTGTTCAAATCCATTATAGGTGTGCACAAGCAAACTTTGACGACTCCAATGCTGTTATAAAAGTTGAACAATCGGAAAGACCCCCAGCAAAGACTCAGGAGTTTAAAGGTCCAGTCAACATTGTTCAGGTCATTTTTGAGCCGGTCAGTTTATCAATCCACACTTTTCCTGAACAGGCTTATACGTAAGCGGTTAACTACTGAGTACAGTGCACAGTCTTTCGCCAGAAACTGAAAAACTGCCCTTCATGAATCAGTGGAAGGGAGAGAATGACCGTAGAAAAGATAACATGATTAATCCCCATGAAACTATGTTGCCAACCCCGGCAGGTATCGAACCCGCATCCTCCTGGTCAGCAGTCATACGCGCACGCGACTGGGCTACCGAGGCCGACTTGGCTGTATATCTGTATTAAAAGAGCATAAATAGAGGATCTTACACGAGTGGTCGTTTCATTTGATATTTATATTTCCACAAAAATGCATGGTTGACATGGACTTCGTGAGGACGTTACTTAATCCCACCAAAGTGTTATTACATGTGAGGTCATACGATTTATTACACGACCTTATCCACGGCTTATCAACGACGTCATATGATAAATAGAAAGCTTAAGAGCCCTTTTTATCATGGGTTGGGTCATCGTATGTTCATGTACACTGGCATTCAAACTCCGCTGCGAGTCTGTAAATCTTGGAGGATATTATCAATATGGCGAAATCCGCACAAATTAAAACATTGTCGGGTTGACTGTTGGTCAATTGACCTAAAATTACTTAGCATAGTAGCTTTTCGGTGCTGATGCCCACCTGACTATCACTGATTTGTACGAAATGTAAGCAACGGCCATTTATAGGAAATAGCCGCGCTATCCTTGTCGACTGTTGCTTAAGAGTGTTAACTATAGAATCTGGACTGGCATCGTGGGGATGGGTTTGGCAATTAGTGTAAACCCAGCTCAGACTATCAATCAATTAAATTACTTGATATATTAAATTTAAATTTCCAAACTGTATTAGAAAATGTGTAGATCCAAATCAGATGGCTTCTTCAGAAACCATCTGATCTGGACTTACACTATTTGCAAAAGCAGGGGATGTCGTGAACACAGGATAAGGGTTAATTAAGTGCAATATAAGCCAGGCCCCAGTTGTTCAAAGCATATTTAGCTTAACGAGCTCGTTAGTGGTCAAATTGTTAACCATTATAGCAAGTACAATATATAAAATTTTGTTATTTTTGCTGAAAAAGTGTGCAAAAGCTGCTCACATTTTTTTTTTTCAACAAAAATATGATTGAATGTTTAAAGTTTTAACGATACGTTTGTTTTGAACAACTGGCCCCAGTATTCCTGTTTTAAGATTTAATAGTACGCTGTGTCATAAGAATACGACACTTAATCATAATCTTAGAAAAGAAAAGCTTAATGATTTAATTAAATGGACCTTTCATCTATCTTGCATGTAATGTAAGAAATGATTTTGTTTTCACTTCTGAAGAGCATAAAAATTATACTTTATGGGTATGACCGTTTCAAGATGGTTCCTCTGTCACGGGTAATTTTTGTTAAAGTCTTTCTTTGACTGTGTGTATCGCTTATATCTTTTGTTTTGGACAGCCAATTAGTCATTTTGTGCGAAAGTACAGTACTTTTGGCTTTCCGCTATCGTGTCTCTGATGGGAGGTGTGGGTTAATTGTATCGATTCCTGATCATTGCCTTCACTCTTATTTTTTCAAAAACATCAGGGGCCAGTTGTTCAAAACTAACGACGTCGTTAGTTAACATATCGTTAAAACTTTGATCATTAAATATGGCAAATATGCTGAATTTTTTGCTGAAAAAATGTGAGCAGCTTTTGCATTTGCAAAAGCTGCTCACATTTTTTCAACAAAAATACCAAAATTTTGAATTTTAAACTTGCTAGAACAGTTAACAATATGACCACTAACGAGCTCGTTAAGCTAACGATGCTTTGAACAACTGGCCCCAGCTGTCAGCAAAGTCTAAGATCAGACTGTGCGCGATCCATTCTGATACATTGACAAGTCCGTTTAACAAGAACCACAACTCCTATCACGATGGTTACCAAACGGGTTGCCTCGCTTATACCTTGGAATACATGTAGTTCATTTGGCGCCATGTTGAGAACATCCTCCAGCCATTACAGGCTGGAACGAGCCTTTATCAGATTTTCCTTCAACACAGCTCGTACCAGGATGTACCTTGACAAAAGCTTTTGTTTGTTTGTGTTGAGGGTTAACGTCCCCGTCAACACTAATTAGGTTATTTTGGAGACGCTTCTTCTAATATTACCCGACATCGGGATGAAATTACACCTCAATCCCTGTCGCCCGAACAAACTAAAAGGATTAAAATGTAGGAACTCGCATCACTTTGCTCCTAAGTAGTTTACCAGTATTCACGTGCGGCTGGTTCCAGCTCTGCGTGCGTTTTTTATGCCCAATCTATTTCTTCAAGCCCCAATGGGTTGCTTGCTAAAACCTTCAAATAGTTCATTTGGTGCCAGCTTGAAAACAGTATTCAGCATTTTCAGGCTGGCGCGAGCCTTTATCCGGTTTTCCTGCAACACAGCTCGTACCAGGATGTGTTTGTTTGTTTGCGCTGAGGTTTGACGCCCCGTCAACACTAATTCGGTCATTTTGAAGACGCTGCTTCCAATCTTACCCAACAAAAAGGTGAAATGACAAATCAAGCAGCACCGCCCAAATAAGAATATGCAGGGACGGTCCAACTCGCATCACTTTGTCTGGGCAGACTCAGATCTAAGCGGTTTCCCAGTGCTTATGTTGGTCGGTTTCAGCTCTGCGCGGAAGCGCCATGCAGCCAAATGCTACACGTTATTGTACACCGGCGCCAAACCGGACCTGTCAGTGAAACCCATTACGGAAACACGTCTATTCGAATATATTGAAAGTTTTACCCCCCCCCCCCCCCCCCCCCCCAAAAAAAAAAAAAAAAAAAAAAAAACAGATAAAAAATTCTACTATTTTCATATTTCTGCTCAAACCATAAATGGTTGGAACTCACAATCTATGTTTTTGAGTATAAATAAGAAAAAAAAATATATCCCTGTAATCCTCAGTTTTACTATATAAAAGTGGGGTTTAAGGGAGGTCAAAATTATATAGGCGTCTTTTCGTGATGTGGATTCATAATCTAGTCGAGATGAGACATGAAGCCCCTTTTTTACCCCTACCCCACCTGGCCGTTTTTATGCTTTTCTACCGTCTTTAACAACTACGGCTTGTTTTATTTGTTTTGTTTGTTTGTTTGTTTTGGAGTTTCGGAGTCGACACAATTTTAGGTCATTTTTAAACGGTCGGTTTACCTATCCACACTTTTCCTGGGCAAGCTTATACGTAACCAGTACAGTGCACATTCTGGCCCTCGCCCATCGGGGCTTGAAGAAATAGATTGGGCCCCATGCATAAATGTGTTGGCATTTGCATCATATACGATAATGAAACGTTTTTGTCTAACATACTTATAGGCACTTTCAAAGCCTCGAGGGGCGAGGGCAAACTACGGCTTGTAAACCTACGTTTTACACTTTTTTTTCTCTCTTTTTTTCGGGGGTTGGGTGTGGGGTTGGGGGTGTAAACAATGATTTCTGATTGCCGCTCCAATCATAAATTCTAACGAGAACAAACATTCTATGTTTGCACAAGAAGTAAGGAACATATGGAACCCGGGAAGGGACATGCAACTTTTGGGTCGATTGTTATCGACAATCGGATTTAAAATTAGACTCAAACCTGACTAGCTAATGCAGATGGCCTAATCACCACCGACACATCCGTGAAAAAATATTGCTCCTTATTCAAAACAGTTTCAAAAGTTCTTCATATTGAAAAGTGAAACTGCTGATGTAGCTGAAGAGAATAATTTGTTTGTTTTTTTCCGTCAATGTATTTCATGAACCCACCTGTCTACCTGTTTACTTTTCAATAATCGTAGATTCTCCGTGTACAACTTATGAATGAAGAAAAGTATCGTAGATTAATTCGCCTTGCGTCTTTTTATAGCTCAACACAGGTTAACCCATTTTGTACCGGGAACCACAAAACGGGTAATTGGCAAACAGTGCCGACCAAGATCAGTCGCCGTAAAACGCGACGACTGGTCAGAGTCTACACTGTTTGCAAAAAGGTTCAGCCATTTTCCAAATTCATTTGGAAGAAAACACAACCTGACATCCCTATATATGCTATATATAAAGTGGAAGATTCCCTTCAGTACTAAATGGATCAAAAGTTCAAGGTATAACAGCAGGCGAGTCAGTTATAAATAAACTAGGGGAGACCAGTCCAAAACTATCGATGACGTTGGGGGGCAGCCCGGGTAAAACCCCAGACTACGCGTTAACGGGAGGTTATCATCACAAAACAAGGAAGATTCGTTCTTGGGTGCATTTGTTCCCGTCCCGTTATTATCTATGTAAGTGTTATAAGTGAGGATAGGAAACGGAGGATTAAGTGACAGCCATTTTATTGATACGTTGTTAATTAGATGCCATTTTGAATAAAAACTTTTTTACAACAGATACTAATCGTTTTGTTCATATATCTATTCTTGTAAACATGAAGAAATCATTAACAAGTTTATTCAGGCTGAAATGCTTCCAAGAAAAGATAAGGAACTGTAAACGTATTTCAAATCGAAAATAATAAGAAGAAACAACAACACTGAAAACAGTTTTGCTGATCATAAGTCCCTTAATACACTTGACTGTCGCTGACTATGTACACACTCCAGGTACCGGTCGTTTATAGCATCGATAGTCGCCTCACTGTGACGTCAGAATGTAGTGCAAAAATCTACCCTGAGCTTGTGCATTGGGGCACTGGCAAACAGCGGATACCTAATCAGATGCCACGTATCACAATGTCTCATCAGGTTTACACTGCTTGCTTAAAAATACTGGAATTTAAGGGTTCAAAGAACAGTTTAATTGAGAATTTAACTGTTCAGGCTACACTCAGAGACAATCGATTTTGTTTGATTTGAGGTTTAACGTCCCCGTCAACACTGTAAAGGTCATTTTGGAGACGTTGCTTCCAATTTTGTGGGACTTTTACCCTGAGATGAAATCTCACTTGTGGGACTTTTACACTGAGATGAAATGACAGCTCAAGCCCTGTCGCCCAATGAAACCAATAGGGTTTATTAGCATGGACGTTTCGCCTCGCACCACAGTTCCTGGACAGGCTTAGATCCTCTAAGCGGTTTACCAGTACTAGTGTGCGGGCCGGATTCAACTCTGCGTGGAAGCATCATGCAGCCCATATATTTCTTCAAGCCCCTATGGGCGGGGGCCACAGAGACAATCGACCCATCGACCCATCAGTACTCTCAGTGCTTTGATTTTTAATGTTTCGAATTGTGCGAACAAGATTTAAGTTGTGCAAACAAGATGTTATCGTGTGCGCACTAGATAATATGTTGTGCACACCAGATATTATCACAAGATATTATCTTGTGTGGACAACATAATCTATCTTATGCGGAAAACATAATATCTTGTGCGCACAAGTTATTATCTTGTTTGCATAACATTGGTCTTGTGCGGACAATATACTATCTTATGTGTCTGATTAAATTGTGCTAACAAGATAATATGTTGTCCGCGCAAGATATTAAGTTGTGCGCACAAGATATTATGTTGTCTGCACAAGATCTATGTTGTGCAAACAAGATAATATGTTGTGCGAACAAGATACTATGTTGTGCGAACAAGGTAATAACAAGATATTATCTTTTGCGCGCAAAATATTATCTTGTGCAATCAAGATAATAAGTTGTGCGCACAAGATATTATGTTGTCCGCACAAGATATATGTGCAAGACAACATATTAAAATAAATTTGCATGTCCCTTCCATGGTTTCGTAGGAAAATGTCATTTTTTTCACAAGAAAAAAAATGTCGTTTTTTTAGAGAAACCAAAGAAAAGTCATGGCGAAAGTCGCGGGAAGTTCTTGTATTGAGCGACACATGCTAACACTCTCGTGTGACATAACAGCATCTTTCATGGATCCTAAGATGATTTTTTCCCATAAAATATTTTACTTATTTGTAAACATAGACTGTATAAGCTAGTTAGAACCACCTCATTGAGGCGGTTCTAGTGAGTACCCAGAATCTATGTTTCTGAGCAACAATAACGAGGCTATTCATTTAACGGACGCGTTAAGGGGAATGGGAATACCTTCAGGGGAGGCAACTCCTGCAAAAGTATTTTTGTCTCCCATGTCAATAGGGGTCAACTCTTGAAGGAAAGAATTTACTCCCTAGGAGCGAATTCTTTCCTTTAACAGTAGACCCCTTTTTCAGCGGGACAGGGCTTACAGAAAAGCGAACAGGAAGTCCCAAAAGTCTTCTCCCTTTGAAAAATGGCGGGAAAATCTGCCAGTTGTTCCCATTCCCCCTAACAAGATAGGGAAATGCCATTTTTGTACAACCTAAAAATAAACAGTTTGCAATGGCTTCAACCAACAGCCTATATGACACTAAGAATATGATTCAAGAAGGGCAGTTGTCAGCTTCTGGTGAAAGGATGTGCACTGTACTGGTTAACCGCTAATGTATAATCATGTGGTTAGGACTGAGCAGCTAAATATGACACAACTAAACTAGTGTTGACTGGGCCGTTAAACTACAGACAAATAAAATCCAATTAAGGGGAATGGGAACACCTGGCAGATGTTTTCGCCATTTTTCAAAGGGAGACAAATTTCGGAACTTCCTGTTGGCTTTTCTATAAGCCCTGTCCCCCTAAAAAAGGGGTCTACTCTTAAAGGAAAGAATTTGCTCATCAGGAGCAAATTCTTTCCTTTAAGAGTTGACCCCTATTGATATGGGAGACAAAAATACGTTTGCAGGAGTTGCCTCCCCTGAAGGTGTACCCATTCCCCATAACAGTTTTAGGCAGATCTATTTTTTAATTTAAGTGTTGTCAGACTTGTTTAATTTGTGGTGAGTTTTACAAAAAAAAAAAAAAAAAAAAAAAAAAAAAAGAGAGAGAGAGAGAGAGAGAGAGACTGAGCTTTCAGCAAATATTGTGTAGATTCCGCGATGTTCGATCTAGATCTACAGTGTTTGCCAACATCGAAGCATACGGGGTAAAATAAATTCAGAATCGATACCCACTATAAACACGCCTATACAATTTTGACCCCTTGAACCCGCCTTTAATAAAGTAAAACCGGGGTTTACAGGGGTAAACCTTATTTTCTTCTTATATCTGCTCCAAAATATAGATTGTGGCTACCCGTTAGAACCGCCTCGGCGAGGCGGTTCAAACGCCTACCCACACTCTATATTTTGAGCAGAAATACGAAAATATCACAATTTTTCATCTTAAAATTTTCGTTTCCTTAGGGGTAAAGTTTACAATGTATTTGTATAGGCGTGTTTTCGTAATTGCACCCAGAGTCTATATTTCCATGCAGTGTTAATAAGGGATGACGCTTTTCATCCGGAGAGCCATGAAAATACTAAATCAAAGCTCTGCAAACACTGGTGGGTCGATTGTTTCTGAGTGTAGGCTGAAAAAAGGGTTCCGAACGGTGACTAAGACTGTTAACATTTTGTATAACCCTTAAATTCCAGTCCTGTAGGCAAACAACGTAGACACCGATCAGACGCCGCGTTATGCGGGGTCTGATCTGGGTCTACACTGTTTGCCAAACCAAACATATGATTCCAGTCCAGATTCTATAGGTACCCTCTTACGCAACACGCTAACCGTATGTAGCGAAAAGAATTGCCCGGCTATTTTTCTATAAATACATGTAACTATCACCTGAAGTGATAGTCACGTGGACTTTAGCAATGAAGAGCTTCTATGTTTAGTAACTTTGGACCAAAAAATAATATTGCACGGACCGCCAATGTTGGGCGATAAGGCCTTTTTGTTTTGTTAGTGCACTTTAATCAAGCCGACATCGGTTTTGAAGAAAATCTTGTTTTTTGTCAATGCTATGTTCTTCAGAAAATCTCTCGTAGCCCCCGCCCATAGGGGCTTGAAGAAAATATATGGGCTGCATGATGCTTCCACGCAGAGCTGAATCCGGCCCGCACACTATAGTACTGGTAAACCGCTTAGAGGATATAAGCCTGTCCAGGAACCGCGGTACGAGGCGGACCGTCCATGCTAATAAACCCTATTGGTTTCATTGGGCGACAGGGCTTGAGATGTTATTTAATCTCAATGTCGGGTAAAAGTCCCACAAAATTGGAAGCAACGTCTCCAAAATGACCTTTACAGTGTTGACGGGGACGTTAAACATCAAATCAAACAAACAAAAATTCAGAAAATCTCTGATTTTCATTGGTCGCGGACCATGCATAGCTGCAAAGGCTGGTTATCTACAACATACAGACAGATGTGTATTTCTTGTGCGTCTACATAAACAGTAGACATTCAATGCCACAACCAGCTTTGCTTCCATGGAAAATTTGTTTGCGACAAGGGAAAGTTCGAGCCATTCAGGGAGTTGATTCGGAAAGTACCAGGTCAGGAGACATAATTTGATATCTGTGAAAGATGAAATAAGGCCCCCGCCCATCGGGGCTTGAAGAAATAGATTGGGCTGCATGTTGCTTCCACTGGTAAAACCCTTAGATGATCTTAGCCTGTCCAGGCAAAGCGGTGCGAATCGGACCGTCCATGCTTGTAAACCCTATTGGTTTCATTGGGCGACAGGGCTTGAGACGTCATTTCATCTCAATGTCGGGTAAAAATCCAACACTATTCCCAAAAAGCCTGTGTATATGGGGCCCATATGGGCAGATTCTGGGCATTTAGCCCATTTGGGTCCTACAGGGGTCCCATATAGGATTTTTTGCCCAGATGAGACTCATATGGGTCCCGTATACGCAACATTCGATACATGAGATGCAATTGCAATAATCTAAGATACCTTACAATTTCAGGATACATAAAAGGGCCTCAAATGGCTCCTGTGTGGTACAGATATTGGACCAAATTATTCCCATGATATTCTGCTTTCTACTATATGGGGCCCATATGGGCTCGATGTGGGTAATAAGGGAAACAACTGTGCCATTAGTTAAGCTTAATATAAAAAAGTAAATTTCCTGATATACATGCAGATACTGACGACAATACGCCTGTGGACACAAAAGCGTTCAAACTTTGATGAGCTTCATTTCATTTTGATCTGATGTTTCATTCAATATTTCCTTACATCCTGTCAGTCAACTGCAAAGACAGGAATAAATTCAAAACACAAAGTGTTGTATATTTCATTGTAGACCATGCACTATCCAATCAGAATACAACTCGAATGTCAATCAGATCTAAAAATGGAAAATAGTGCTTGCCACAATAAGACCAATCAATGTATATTGCTTGATCCAGTTTTAGACTACTTTGATGAATGACATTTGCTTGTCAAACTAACTTGATGCAAAGAGATCCACTGAAAGGTACTTCACCTTAGTTTGAACGCTTTTGTGTCCACAGGTGTAATAAAATAAAATTAATGGTTTTATAAACCACAAAATGAAAATATCTATTAACTTCCATTTAGATATTTGCACGACATGGACATTGTTTTAGGTCATGTTTTTTTATTAGAACTCTTTGTTTTTTCCCAGTTACTATTACAATTGAGGGCGATATATAATCACGCAAGAATTTTCCAGTTCTAATTATTGAAAAGAATGCCTTAGTCTTTAAGGCATCTCAACTTTATACATGTGCAATAAGTTGCACATGTGGGTTTCTCTCTATTGGGACCTAACCAGCCCATTAAGTGGGCTGGAACAATGAAGGCTTTCTCTTGATTATAAATATGAGATTACCCACATAGAACCCATATGCTACCCATATGGGCTGGCCCATGTTGGCTCCCAGGTGGAACCGTGTTGCAAATCCCGTATGGGCCCTATATGGAATGCCTATATAGGACCCACATGGAATCCCATATGTGACCCAGATGTGTCCCATATATTTTGCTGGCTGGGTTGGAAGTAACGTCTCCAAAACGACCTAATTAGTGTTGACGGGGACGTTAAACCTCAATTCAAACAACCATTGTCAAATACAGTAGAATTCCGCTATTTAGACCCCCTAAACTATGATTAAGATTATTTTTCCTTAGTATGTTTCGGGTATTCTTTCTTTGTGTTTATTACATACAGTGTCCACCTTTGGGACTGCTCAAAAGTGGTCTTAAAGACCCTTTTTGATCAGTTCCAAAGGTGGTCTTAATACAGGAATTTTACTAATAACATATATGCAGTTAAGAGAAATATTTCCGAAGGGTAACGATACATTGATTTTCGGTTTCTTTGTATATAATTATACCATAGGCAGAAAACGTTAAAAAAAAGACAAACAAACTCTCTTCGATTCCGTTCCAACTCCCCATTTTCATGTAGTCCGGCTGTTTAACCCATTTTGTACTGGGAGCCCCAAAAATGGTACCCTGGCAAACAGTGCAGGCCCAGATCAGACGCCGAGGAACGCGGCGTCTGATCAGGGTCTACACTGTTTGCAAAAAGTTAAGCCATTTCTCGAATAAATGTTTAAGAAACCACCACCTGACACCCCTAAATTTCAAAATGGATTCCTGCCATATATAAGGAGGAAGATTCCATTTGGCACAAAAAGGATTAATAACATATTTACC